>APFE031040324.1:4900-29924 GCA_000404065.3 Pinus taeda
CTCGATTAGGGTCTTCACTCGTTTTTATAATTTTTGACTCCTCTCCTTTAAAGTTTGACTTTGATTATTTATTTATTTATTTTAAAAACTAGCTCTTTAATATAGTGGTTACTTATTAATATTAGTTTTTAATAAATTAATAAACTAATATCACAGTTTAAATATTAATTTTCAAAAACTAGTAATATTTGGTTTTAATAAATTAATTTAAAATATTAATTTTTAAAAACTAGCCGTTTAATACATATTAAATTTTAATAAACTAATATTCATTATTTAAATTTATTTCTAAGAACTAAATATTTGGTTTAATATATTTAATTTAAATATTATTTTTAAAAAACTAGCCTGTTACATATTATTTTAATAAATAATAAACTAATATCATTATTTTAAATATTATTTTCAAAGAAACTAATTAGTAATATTTGGTTTTAATAAATTAATTTTAAATATTATTTTTCAAAAATAATAAATTAATAAAATAATATCATTATTAATATTTTTTCAAAAACTAGCCATTTATATACTGTTACTTAATTAATATTGTTTTTAATTATTAATAAATTAATATTTATAATTTAAACATTATTGTTCAAATATAGCCATTACTTGGAATTATGTCTCTACATTGCTCTCTATTTAAGCCATTGCCATGGTTTGGCTCTTTATCTAGTCCTGATGATGAACCACACTTGTTGGTTCGAAACACGTCGGCCAAAAAAATTCTCTCATGTGATTTCTACCGAAAGACTGTTTAATGTTCAATTCTGCAGAGCTTTTACTCTGGGAAAGAAGCTTACTCTACACAAGGAAAACTCCATATAATGAAACACTAATGTTTGCAACTCTCTCTTTTATACATGCATTCATAAATAAAGACAACCAAGACAGAATAATCAGTCTTTCTGCTTGATAATCCTTCAACTATAATCAATATAGTTACAATAGTTAAAATTGTATTCATATTCAAATTTTAATCATCATAGTTTTCATTAAAATAAACATTACAAATGCAATAGATATCTCGCAACCAAAACTTTTTCCAAACGTTCATTTCCATTGTAAACATAATTGGAACAAATTAATGAGTCTTTGTGCTTCATAAGCCTTGAATAGTAACAAACATAGTTATAGTAACAAAATATGTATCAAGATTCAAATGCTAATCACTATATATATCATTAAAATAAATGTCATAAATGGAATATATATCGCTAAACCAAAACTCTTACTAAACATTCAATTTCATTGTCATCAATTTCACACCATTACATAGAATATAAAAACTGAAAAGCATAGTGTGATGAACTTATGTTCAATCAATGTTCTTGAAGAATGCTACAAAATCTAGAGTACTACAAGTTCACATGCAAAACATTATCCAAGAATTCTTGATATAACTATTAAACAGTGTCAGTATTAGGACAAAGTAAGCATAAATCTATTTTATTATCATGAATTGCAGAACATTAGCTAATATATAAAATCTCAAAGAAAATATTGGAAAACACATGTTCAATTAGTGTTTTCTGTACAATGTCCTAGAATTCAGGCCTATACAACATCCCATGCGAAACATTATCTCATGATTGTTTACATAATTGGTAAGCAGGATAAGAAATAGAAAAGACAATAACCAAAATTTCAAACAAGGTATGATTGTAGACTCATGGTCCACAAAATAGCCTTTGTTGCATAGAACATTGATCAACATGCTAATACTTAAGTCAAAAAAGTAGATGCATTCGTCCCAATGGGAACTAGGATTACACTCTTGTCGATCGTAATATCTAAAAGTTATCTGCAACAAAGAACAAGGAACTGCATTTAGGAATTAGACTATTCCATCATAACAAACCCATAAAACTTCAATAGTTAAATACTATTAATGGAAAAACAAATGTTCCAATGTATCAAAACACTTACAATATGCAAAAGCACAACTTGATATTGTTTAGTTGTCAATTATCTCTCGGAACCACGCTTTTTGCAATGAATTCCTTCACTTTAGCTTCAATGAATTCTTTCATCGGAGTGATAGTAATGTTTTGTTTAACATGCTCATTGAATATCTCCTCTTCAATTTATCTAGTTTCTTATTTCAATTATGAAGCCAAGGCAAAGTACTCTTCATTCAACTAACAGAAGTAATTATCCATTTTTTAATTTCCTCTATAGTAAAATCAGGTATATCATCGAACTCAGTTTCCTTTTATTGTTTCGACTTCTCCAATTCAACCATCAACTTGTCTTTCTGAATTAACCTAGATTCATATGTAATGCAAAAACCATTTAAATCCTGAACAATCACTACTTCCTTGAGATACGCATTAACTCTTCTATTTTCTATGCCTCCACACTAAAAATATTGTCCTCTAATGTTTTAATATTCTCATTTCATGTTACCGTGATCTACTTCATCCGATCAACATCTGAAAACCCTTGTTTATATCTTTCTAGTTCAGGCAGTAAATCAAGCTTCTAACTAAAAGTTAGTAGGTCATTGTTTACGAATTCCCTATCTCCCTCAAGCTCACTTTTTACCAACTCGATAGAAGACTTAGTTCTCTGCTTTAAATGCTGTAAATTGAAAATTTCTTACCATGCAGATTCAATAATTCATAATCTTTTGAATATTGTTGGGTTGTGTTATATTCTTTCCACGACTAGCCGATGTAGTTAACCGAGGGGTTAGAAGGGGAGTGGAGCCCTCCCTTCCTTGCGTCGATTGCATGGGGGGGTCATAGGGGGTTTAAGGGGTGCAGGTAACTCCACTCTATGGGGTCCCCAGAAAATTTTGTTTATGGACCTTATATTAGGTTGGGCAGAGTTACCTATGTTTTGTGCATGATTTTCGCACATGGTTTTGGAAGCGATGGCTTTCGGTCCATGGTTTTGGACGTGATGGTTTTTGGTCCATGGTATTGGATGCTTCAATATATATAAATATGTATTGTAACATTGAAAGGAATGAAAAATCAAGCTAGTAGTCCCGTTTTGGGATCCAGGGGAAAATCTCTGTGTATATGTGTTTTATGTGTTATGCTCTCTCATTGTTTATTTTTAGTGTTTTAGAATTCGTATGCATGTAATTTTTGTACGGGATTAAAACCTACATTTGGTATAAGAGCTGTTTTGGCTTCAAGGGGATGCCTTTGTTGTTGAGGGGTTTCACTGAGGCCTGTTGTAGACCCTATTTAGTGGGAGATCCGCGAGATCGATTCTGGCGGTGAAAGAAGATGACGAGCAGTGGAAATATAGAGATCAAGAAATTTAATGGTCAGAGTTTTGAATAGTGGAAACTCAAGATGGAGGATCTGTTGGTGGATAAAGATCAGTGGATCGTAGTAGATCCAGGTATTAAACCAACGGTAGTGTCTGATGAAGAATGGAAGAAGTTGGATCGGAAGGCAAAGAGCACAATACAATTATATATCTCAGATTCAGAATTGCTGAATGTATTAGGCGAATCTACGGCGAAGGCTTTGTGGGACAAGTTAGGGACTTTGTACCAATCTAAGTCTTTGGTGAATAAACTGTTCCTACGGAAAAAGCTGTATAACCCGAGGATGAAAGATGGAGACTCGATGACAGAGCATCTGAACGCATTTAATACTGTGGTAAGTCAGCTATTATATGTTGATATTAAAGTTTCAGATGAAGATAAGTGCATTAGTTTGTTGTGTTCTATACCAGATTCGTGGGATAGTCTAGTTATTGCAATCGGTAGCAATGCAACTGCCTTGCAGTTTGATCAAATAGTCTCATCCTTGTTGACGGAGGGATGAGATGGAAAAATATGGAGAGCCAAAATGGTGATGCCTTGTCTGTACGAGGACAGTCCTAGAACAGAAACAAAAGTAAGTCATCTAGTGGGAGATCTAAATCTAGAGGGAGATCTAACTCTCCACGAAAACCTATAAAGGTGGTGTGTTAGAAATGCAGAAAGGAAGGGCACCACAAAAGGGACTGTAAATCTAAAGCTCCTGACAAAGGAAAGGGATATGATGATGCTCCTTCTGCAGAGGCGAAAACCACCTCAGATGAATGTAGGGATGTGTACTTGGCTTCTTCAAGTACACATGTAGATCATGAGGTATGGCTAATTGACTCAGGTGCATCCCTTCACTTCACTCCCCATAGAGAGTGGTTCTACGAGTATGAGAAATATGATGGTGGTGATGCCTTCTTGGGGGATGATAGGAAGGCTATAATCATTAGTCGTAGAAAAGAAAAGTTGAAGTTGCAAGGTGGAAGGATTAGAACACTTCTGGTTGTTCTGCATATTCCTGCATTATCTAGAATATGATTTTTGTAAGCAAGTTGGATGATGCAGGTGTAAAAATAGTGTTCAAGAAAGATTCCCGCGAGATGGTTCGGGGAGCACTGGTATTGATGCGGGGAGTTTGGATTGGAAATCTGTACAAGCTACAAGGTAGCATTGTTATTGATGGGTGCAATAGTTTTGTGGTTCCTAAAAGTGGAGTAGAAAATCTAGTGGTCTCTGGAGAAAAGACCATGCTATGGCATCAAAGGCTTAGACATATTGGAGATAAGGGCCTTCAAATACTTCACTGTATAGGTATGGTAGAAGGTATGACTGATAGCTCTCTGGATTTTGATTTCTGTGAAAATTGTGTATATGGTAGCAGAATCAGGTGAGTTTCCCCTCTGGTGGTAAGAGGGCGAAACAGATATTAGAGCTTGTGCACAATGATGTATTTGGACCTGTGAAGGTTCCATCACTGGATAAGTTTGTGTACTATGTATCAATTATAGATTAATTCTCAAGGAATACATGGATATATTTCCTCAAGAAGAAATCTGAAGTCTTTGACAAGTTTAAAGAATTGAAGGCTTTGGTGGAAAACCAGACAGAGAAGAAGATAAAGGTGTTGAGGACAGATAACAGTGGAGAGTTACAGAATTCTGTGAGAAGTTTGGTATAACATGATAGAAGACTAATCAATACACACCTGAGCAAGATGGAGTTACAGAAAGAATGAACAAGACGTTGATGGAAAGGGAAAGAATCATGCTTAGTGGTGTCGAGTTAGGACAGGAATTCTGGGTAGAGGTGGTGGAGACAGCATGTTACCTAGTTAACAGATCACCTTAATCAGCATTGGAGGATGAGACTCCACAAGAGGTATGGACTAGTAAGAAACCCTCTCTTTCACATCTGAGGGTATTTGGAAGTGATGCATATGTACATGTTCCAAATGAGAAAAGAACAAAGTTGGATAATAAATCTGAAAAGTGCATCTTTATTGGGTATAAGGATGGTTTAAAGGGTTATAAGCTTTGGAACCTAGTAACAAGGAAGGTTGTGTACATCTGAGATGTGGTGTTCAGAGAGGTGAAAGATGTTATTAAACATGAACTCCAACCAAAGGAACCTGAGAAGATAGAGTTTGAGCTAAAGGAGGAAGAATCAGACTCTACAGCAGAGGAGGAATCAGAATATGAAGAGCCACAAACTCTAGGTTTAAGAAGATCAGTTCAAGAAAGAAGGCAGCTAGAAAGGTATAGTCCATCTACTTTTTGTTCAAATTTTTCTTTATCTATTACTGATGATGATCCCAGAATTGTGAAGGAAGGAGTAGATTCAAAGGATGGAAAACTCTGGATAGAGGACATGGTTGATGAAATGGCATCTTTGCACAAAAATGAGGCTTGGGATCTAGTGGAGTTTCCAGCTGGAAGGAAACCCATTGGTAGAAAATGGGTGTTCAAGAAGAAGACAAATGTAGAAGGAAAGGTGGAGAAATCCAAATCTCGGTTGGTAGCAAAAGGTTATTCCCAGGTGCCGGGAATTGATATTGGTGATATTTTTTCTCCTGTTGCCAAGGTAACTTCTATTAGATTACTTTTATCTGTTGTTGCCACTTTTGATTTTGAGGTAGAACAGATGGATGTGAAGGCAACATTTCTTCATGGGGATCTGGAAGAGGAGATCTACATGAAGCAACCTAAAGGCTTTATGGTGAAGGTTAAGAAAGAACTGGTATGCAAGTTAAAGAAGTCTCTGTATGGGTTAAAACAATCACCAAGGATGTGGTATCAGAAATTTGATACATTTATACGGGGAGTTGGCTTCACCACAAGAAAAGTAGATCAATGTGTGTATTTTAAATTAATTGGTGACCGTGTTATTTATCTGGTCATGTATGTGGATGACATGTTGCTGGTTGGAAATGACTAAGAAATTATCCAAGATTTGAAGACCCAATTTTCCTGTAAATTTGACATAAAAGATCTTGGTGCTGCAAATTATATTTTGGGCATAGAAATTAAAAGAGATTGGGCAAAGAAGAAGCTCTGGTTAAACTAGAGGAAGTATGTTGAGACAATACTATAGAGGTTTAATATGGAGGATAGTAAACCAGTGAAGGTTCCTATTCCTGTAAGTGTAAAGTTATTTGCTGAAGAGTGTCCCAAGACACAAGAAGGGGAAGAGGATATGTCCCATGTTCCATATGCAAGTACAGTTGGTAGCTTGATGTATGCAATGGTCTGTACTAGACCAAACATTACACATGTAGTGGGAGTATTGAGCAGGTTTATGTCAAAACCAGGGAAGGAGCATTGGACAACAGTGAAGCGGGTTTTCAAGTATTTGTGTGGCACTAGTGAATATGGTTTGTGCTACCAAGGAAGACCAGGATTCGATAGATTTTTGGATATCTATGGCTTGTTTATGTAGACTGGGCTAGAGATTTGGATTAGAGAAAATCTACGAGTGGGTATGTGTTTAAACTACTTGGAGGAGCAGTCAGTTGGATGAGTAAGAAACAATCTGTAGTGGAACTATTAACTACAGAGGCAAAATACATGGTAGCCACACATGCAAACAAGGAAGCAGTTTGGTTACAGAGATTGTGTTCAAGTATTGGGTTAGTACAGGTAGCTATAAGGATAGACTGTGACAGCCAAACTGCAATTTTCTAGGGAAAGAACCCTGTTTATCATTCAAAGAAAAAGCACATCGATGTTTAGTATCACTTTGTGAGGGATATGATAGAAGAAAAAAAGGTGTTGTTGGTAAAGGTGGACACTTTGAAGAATATTGCAGATGCATTGAAAAAATATATGAGCTTCAAAAATTTCTCCTGGTGTACAGAAACAATGGGTGTTTCAGTGCTCGAAAAATGACTAAGCTCTCTTGTGGCCCCTTGTGGAAAGAAAACAACAAGTGGGAGAATGTTGGGTCGTGTTATATTCTTTCCATGACTAACCTACGTAGTGAACTGGGGGGTTAGAGGGGGGGCAGAGCCCCCCCTTCGTTGCGCCAATTGTGCAGCAGGGGGTCATAGGGGGGCAAGTGGCCCCCCTCTATAGGGTTTGGGGCAGTTCCCCGAGAAATGTTTTTTTGGACCTATATTAGGTTGGGCGAACCTACCTATGGTTTTCAGTCCATGGTTAAAGGAATATAATGAGAAATGAAGCTAGTAGTCCCGGTTTTGGGATCTAGTGTGAAAATTCTATGTATATGTGTTTTATGTGTTATGCTCTAGCATTGTTTATTTTCTATGTTTTAGAATTCGTATGTAGGTAATTTCTGTACAACATTAAAACCTACACCCCCTACTCTGATCGTCTTATGCAACTACACTGCTAATCCGAGTTCCTCAGCTAGAATCCCTCAGTAATAAATCCTCTAGCCCTACTTTGTCAGGTAATGTTATGACTGCGGTACCTCACATGCTCCACTCTACAATATTCATGCAGCCTTCTAAACCACAACAATTACCTCTCTGTGAACTACGTTAGCCCCTCTCTACCTCACGTTGGCCCTGCATCACCCTGGATTGATCTGCATCAGCCCTGGGATGCCTTGCATCAACCCTCTGGCCCTTTGTGTCAACAACATTAGCCTCTCTAAGGCTCTGTTTAGTTACTGCTTCCTCTGCTAGCCCTAGCTGGCTCTGTGTCACACTCCTTGGCTTCTGCGCTGCTAGAAATAACTTCTCTCACCTCGGGACAACTTTTTTCTGCTGCTATTACTTCGCTCATCTGATGTCTTTTAGTCCTCCTATGATCTTCAGTCATGCTTTGATCCCATGTTGAAGTTTCCAAGTTTACTTAGTTAGAAACCCTCCATGCATTTTATCTGATTTATTCTACCTACTTATTATTTTCCTTAACAAGTTATTTACAATGTAAAACTAAAAATAAACATTAGTGCATGCCCAGCATATTACAAATCAACAACTAAAAGAAACAAGAACAAACACACCATATGACACGATTATTTTTGGACTAATGTCCCTAGAAAAACCCAATGTGGGAAAATCGGTGCAACTATCTAAGGGTTTTCTTATTAAGAAATATAAAAGTAAAATCTAGATGCTGAAATTGGCCTGCCTAATAGAGAATTTCCTTGGTAGTAATACCTCTCAGTTTCTGATAAATCTACTGGCTAAAACCCCAGATAATCCTTCCGGTAGCTACTCAAGACCAATATGCCCCAGAAACCCCAGCGTCTGCCCAATTTGGAATGTGTTAGCCTCTCTTGGATTATGTTAGCCCCAGGAGGCCCTTCATCATCTCTCTGAACCTCTGTGTTAGCTATGATGCGCCCTTTGGTGCTCTCTGTAACACTTAGCTACCTCTGCATGGCCCTACGTGAGCATTGGCTGCTCCGGCGTATTTCTCTTTGGCTGTTCTGCTACTATCCCGACACTATCTCTACCTATCTATCTCTCTATACTCAATTCTCTTCAGCTGCTCTTTGATCATTTATTCTATCTCTCTTAGGAAACCCTGCTCTAGAGAATAGAATGAATGATCACTCTGGTGTATTCTCCAAGTGACCCTCAAGCCTCCTCTTATAATTTTCTTGTTGACATATCAATGGCCAAGATTAAGTCCCTAATCAAGGTCTAAGATTAGATCTAGCTTGATCCATGTCTTTTGGACCACTCTAATATAGATTCATATTAATACACGTTAATGTTTTATTTTCCCTAAGTTTAGACTTAGGGACTCCATTAAAAATAATAATTATTTTAGTATCTCCTGATCTATTTAGAATTTGCCCAAACCATTTGTGGGTATTGGATATCTCATGTGCCCCAACATCTCCACCAAATTTTGTTCTAGAGCACATTTGATGCTACCCCAAATAAACATCATCTCACAAGTTGCCTCATCTATTCCAAAGTGCCTCCATTGCACTTTGACCTTTATTACTCGATTCAAGAGCATGATTGGTCTCCGATCTAGGATGTGCGATGGTTTTTGTTGGAACACCCCCTTGGATTCCACATGTATCTATTGGAATAAGGAATTATTGGGGGTGGGGGGGGGGTCAATTAGTAATAGTGAGCTGTTTAAACTTTAAACTCAATTCTTAATTTTAGTTCACTTCTTGTCAGTTACATGTGACCAATTTCATACTACAACATATATACAATAAAGTAAATAATTATATGAGAACATTATTCATTAATTGAGTTTCACACACATATTTACACATGTATTCTTTACATTGAGACCGAAAGGGAGAAAACCACCAATCTGTTAGTTATTATGATGTAAATTAAGCACCTACTTAATTACATCAAGTTTTTTGTGAGCACCCATTCATAGGATGCCCAAAAACCACTTAGATAACAAGGCACCACTTGCCAAGAGGCATCAACCTCTTATTAATGTAGGCCACTATTTCCTCTAGCCTCTATTTTTCTTTTCATACAATTTTCAAACTAAAAACAAAGGCCAATAAAAATTTTCAGTTATGTAAACCTAATCAATTGTTGCACATCATGATTTTCCTTCTACTCTATATTCCCTCTCTTCTTTTGCATGCTCCACTTCTCCACACGCTCTGGTATCAACTCTCAACTCCTTTGTATGGTTGTTAACTTTCAACACTAGTCATTCTTTAGCTCACTTAGTCACATACAACACTTATCAGTAATCACACAACTCTCCACCATTCAACTCATAATAATGCTACATTCCCCACGTTTCACAACTGTAATCCATACTTTTGTTCCTCTACTACATACGAAATGATGTAGTCTCTGTCACCCATTTCTTTTCCTTTCATGTGGCCCTCATGTGTACTTCTACATGGATATTCATGTTGTTGTTTCATCAGGTTTCTTGTTCAATACAAATGCATTAAACATTAGGATTGGTACCGTTCACTCAACCATCTTCATTAAATCACATAATGGGTACCTGTGGAATTATCCATACTGAGAATTAATTCTCAATCAAATTGTAGGCTACAAAAAGGCTCTCCATGCTTATTCATTATTCACAAAGATCAAAGTGTACATCATGCATAGATTTTTGAACTATGATTAGGGCCTTTGCACCTAGCCACCTCTTCCGTTTAATTCTTCATAACATTCATAGAAGATCATAGGTGGATTGTTCCAATTCAAGACAGACTCCATTAGTTCACTATGAATCGTGGTGCTTGCAACCTTCATTCTCTGCAGTTTCCATTAAATTCATTGCCCATATTTGCACATTCAAAATGTGTGTGCATAGATGTTGTTGATTCACCTAGTCACTAAATATATGTCCTCAATGCTTGCCCGAAATTTTTTTCCAGTGTTAATATCCTATAATCTCTTGGTCACATAACACAAAAAAGCGTTGCAAAACCATCACAAAACAAATCTTGGGCCCTAGTCATATTCATATTCCCCTGCAAAGCTGGAGCCCAAATGCTCATATTCCTGTAACTTCTTGTAAAAATGTATTTCACACACCTTACGGGATTGCGAGCTTCCAACATGGCCCACTTGTCCCTTAACACCTTTCCCTTGGCTCCTTTACCTTTTTTCCACCATAGGATCAGGTGTTGTGATTTTCAACCGTGCCTCTAGGTGCTAGACCTCTTTTATGGCTTGTAGGGGCTAAATTCCCTTTATAAAATTCTCTATGCCCTTGGTCTCCTATTGAATGAATCGCTATGATGGTTCTTAGTCTATAGCATCGCCCCACTCATCTCTCTCTCTCTCTCTCTCTCTCTCTCCTCCTCTCTCTCTCTCTCTATATATATATATATATAATATATATAATATATATATATATAATATATATAGATATTTCTATGGTGTTGGAGCCTAGGTGCCCTGGTGCCCATAACATTTTTTTTTAAAAGAACATTCCATAAGAGTTATGGGCTTGAGTGCTTCTGGGCATTGGTCCACACTTATACATATATGTCATTGCTGAGTTGGAGGTCCAGATGTCTACATGTCTATAGTTTTCATAAAATGAATTGCATAATAGTTACGGGCTTGCAGGCTTCCAGGCATTGATCCAATAGTGTGCATTACTTCTAACGAAACCACCACAAAACCTAGACATATGTGCACTTTTCTTCATTTGACATAACTGTTAACTGCCAAAAAATATCTGTATTCTATCTCTATTTGCCCAAAATTATTCCCACTACCCTGACTCAATGATATCCTATAACTCTTTTTAAATAAACCTCTGGGATTCCAGGCTTACATGGATTACTACTTATGGCTTTAAAGTCCTTATTTTTACTAACAGTAACTTTTGATCGAGAGGTCCATTTGCAGACTTCCACATACCATTGGAAATATATCTCAAATCACTTTCAAACTATGCCACTTTCATGAGAAACTAAGTTGGTCTCTTAAGACACAATCTCCTCCAAAATTTGACACTCCCTAACCATCATAATCATCATTTTATGGATTATCCAATAATATTTCTACTATGATGATTATCTATAGGAGACTATAGCAACCATGGGACTCCCCCTATGCTTGACACACTAAGCATATCAATGGCAACATCTGCTACCACCACACTAATATGGTTGAAATCAATTCCAACTATCCATTGTTGGACATTGAATAAATCAACACCCCACATGTGTTTCGTGACATGTGATTAACTGCCTCTCATGGATTTTTTAACTCTGGCGATGCGTCCATTTACTAATGCTTGTGGGTTTTGGTGTAATGCCAATCATGATTCCAACAAGTGGTATCAGAGTTAAAGGTATTGGTTTCGAATCACACCTGACTCGTGCTAGGGGGGGATTGTTGGACATTAGATAAACTGGCACTCCTCATGTGTTTCATGGCATGTGTTTAACAAACTCTTGTGAATCCATTAAATCTAGTGATGCGTCCATTTACTAACACTTGTGGGTTTTTGTGTAATGGAAATCGTGATTCCAAGAGTATCACAAAAAAAAAAATGACGTGATTAGTGTCATGTATATACTTCTTAAGAAAATAAATGTGAAATACTTATTGTGCTTTCAAAGTGGGAATTAAGGCCAATATATAAGCCACTAGTCCCACTCTTTCCAAAATTTGAAATGGTTCACAAAATATGGGTGCGAACTTAGCACAAGACCCACTTTAATGAACTCTTCCTTGGTTTGATATAGATATATAGGTTATCTCCTTCTTGGAATCTTTGTGCATTCTCTATTGATTTTCATTTCTCATTTTTCTATCTTGGGAAACTTTTAGCTTCTACTTAATATTGAGCACTTCTTGCTTGATTTCCTTCACTCTTTCTATTTGACCATCTATCTTAGGATGATATGTAATACTAGAAGTTATATGAGTTCCAAAACCAACAAACAATGCTCTCTAACAAAATGATGTGAACTTGGAATCCTGATCTAAAATGACCTTCTTAGATATGCTATGTAATATGAATATTTCTCTTATGAAAATATGAGCTATGCCAATGGATTTGTGGGTGGATTTGAATGCTATAAAGTGAGATACCTTGCTCAAATTTTCCACAAAAACCATTATAGAATCATGTTTTTTGGATGTTCTTGGTAACCCTATAGTAAGATCCATGGATATTACTTACCATTTCCACTCAAGGATTGGAATTGGTTGTAATAGTCTTTTTGGGTGCCTTCATTCTACCTTGACTTTTATGGCTTTCTAGGTACCTAGCAATGTATACAACAATTTTCCTTTTCACCAGGCCTAGGCAATAATACAATTTATTTATGATTTTTATCATTTTTGTTATCTAGGATGACCTAAGTAAGGGCTTCTATAATACTTATCCAATATGAGATTCTTTAAGTCAATTACATAGGGAACGTATAATCTATCCTTGAATATCAACATACCATCATTAATGAGCTTATAATTATTTCTTAATGATTCCTTTAACTCTTGTTTTAATCATTCCTTTAGACGTTGGAAGTTTTCTTCATGTTGTAATGCCTCTTTGATTATTTCTTCGGTGTTAACTTCACAAGTTCTCATGGTTGCTAAATGAGCTACTTGTAGGCTTCTTCTAAGTGCGTCTACCACTCTATTATATTTACATTTAGTATGTTTTATCTCAAAATAAAACTCACTAATCAAGGACAACGACTTAGTTTGTCATGCATTTAGGTTGGGTTGGTCAAACAAATATCTAAACCCTCCATGATTTGAGATCAACACAAAATTCCTACCAAGAAAGTAGTGTCTCTACATTTTAGGTGCACACACTATTATTACAAGCTCCAAATCATCAGTGGATGCTCTTTTCATGCTCATTTAACTTCCTTGAATTGTGACAAATTGCATGTCCTTCTTGCATTAGGACTCCACCTAGTCCTTCCTTGTAGGAATATGTGCAAACTAGAAAGTCCTTCTTTGGATCTATTATCCTCAAAATAGGTGCATGCATGAGAAATATCTTGAGATTCTCAAAACTAGTTGCAAACTTAAATATCCATTGGAATTTAATTCTTTTCCTATACAAGGTTGCAATTGGATTCACAATCTTTGAAAAATCTCAAATGAGTCGCTAGTAATATCCAACCAAACTCATGAAGGATATAACTTTTGTGACATTTTTGGGAGCGGGCCACTCTGTGGTGGCATTAATATCTTTGGGATCCGTAGATACTCGTAAGATTGAAAGGATGTTCTCTAAGAATTGAATTTGTGATCATAAGAAATCACATTTGTTGAGATTGGCATAAAACTTGTGCTCTCTTGGTGATTACAAAATTGCTTTTAAATTTTCTGCATGCTTTGGTCCAATTTTTTGATAGATCAAGATATAATCCACAAAAGATAGTACATGATGATATAAATATGGGTTGAGTACATCATTCATCAAGCACATAAAAGTGGATGGGTCATTTTTTTTATCCCAAATGGAACCACCACAAATCTGTATTGTCCATACTTTGTCCCAAATGTTGTCTTATGGATGTCTTCCTCTTTATTTCAAATCTAATGGTAATAATATCTCATATCTATGTTAGAGAACATGGTAGCCTCTCTTAGCTAATTGAATAGGTCATAAATTCTAGATATTGGATACTTTTTTTTCATTATGGCCTTATTCAGTCCTCAGCCATTCATGCATAGTCATAGTGTGCAGTCCTTCTTTTAAATAAAAAACACTAGTGCTCCCCTAGGCGACATGATGGGTCTAATATACCCATTATGAATTATTTCCTTCAACTACACTTTAAAATCTACTAGATTTGACGTGCTCATACAATATGAGGTCTTTGAGACTAACTTTTCTCTTGGTTGGAAATCATAACATATATGCTAGAAACATGACACTAAATTCCCTTAATATAGGGTGGTATTATTTACTAGAATCATTGAACTCTTGAACCTTGGTCACTTGGACCATAAATAGAACAAACTCCTTTCTACATATTTCCACCTGTAGCGTTGACAATTGTCTGACTGAGATAGGCTTCCTCAATGCCCTTCATCAATGCTCCAACAACTTATTATAGAAATACACTTTTGTTTTGTGGCTTGATAGCTAGTTTATATCAACTAAAATGTCATATGAACCTATTTTTGGGTTACTTAGTTGTTCTTTAAAAATCCCAACAATCCTGTTGTCCTTTGAGATAACCTGGGTCA
The DNA here is from genome assembly GCA_000404065.3 of Pinus taeda. Classification (NCBI taxonomy): domain Eukaryota; kingdom Viridiplantae; phylum Streptophyta; class Pinopsida; order Pinales; family Pinaceae; genus Pinus; species Pinus taeda. The sequence goes on from APFE031040324.1 coordinate 19,780, forward strand.
ATTACTTATGCCAAAGTATCTATAATGTTTTGTTGTTTTGATTGATTGAATGACCAATGAACTATTTATAAACATGTGCTTTAAACTTAGACAAATATTTGATAAAATGAAAGGTTGTTCTTTAACTACACATGGTTGGTTTGATTTTAATGTGATGGAAAGGTAGAGTATGGAGAGATATAATTGATTTGATATTCAAACTGAATATTTAACCATTTACAAGAGAAAATTAAGAAAACATTGCTTCCTTAATCAACAAAATATAACCAAACTATTACAGAGATCTAGTGTAATTTATGTTCAAAGAGGAGTTTACAATAACAAATAGTTCTATAAATTAATCTCTTATTTAAATTACAAATTCACAGAGGATTAAAAATGAAATTGATATTCTATTAAATTTTAAATCGGATGACTGCAAAAGAATTAATTTATATGAAGAAAACATAATGAATAGACAAGATGGAATACAACTCACTGACAGAAAAACCATATGAGGAAAATCTAGAATCTTTTATTATCTCAAAAATGCTCCAGCTTAGTGCAAATCTGCTTGACAACTTTTTCAAGGGTTCAACCCTTAATAACTCAAAGGAGGAGTTATTTATACAAAATTTTACAAAATATCTACAACATGTTTGGAATAAAATACCAAAATAGTACAAAATTACAAAAATAGAACTATATGATAGGCACTGAAAAACTGTTGAAGAGGTGGCTCTATTCTTTTAGAATTTGTTGAAGATCAAGCCTAAAAAAACTGATGAGTTGTCCTAAAAATACTAATGAGTTGGTCTGTTGTCATAATGAGGAATTACTTAATTATTTCACACCAATGATCCCATTTTTTTTCACTTGGGATTTCTACATTTACCATCTTCCTGAATGTTTCATCAACCTCTGTATATCTTTTGAAATTAGGCTTGGTGAGAAACAAGTGCTTGATTTCATGTAAGATGGTTAAATCATATTCCAAGGCTTCTAGGAAAGCCTTCCTTGTTATCTGTCCTTTCACTCCTGCAAATTTAGCTCTGTCTACAACAATAGCATATAAATCCTTGTAATAATCATTTAATCTAATCAACTTATCATTTAAACCTACTAATCTTGACAATCCTTTCTGTTTTAAAACATTATATTTGGAATGAAATATCTTGACAGAAATCTCCAGGGTTTGATACTTAGTTTCCAACTAATTGATCAAATTCATTTTCTGTAATACCTTTTTTTATCTCTGGTGGTTGTTTCGTCAGAGATGTTTATTTCTTCTAATTCCTCTTTTCTCTTTGAATTCAAAAACTTGATCATATCTGTGGCTTTTGCTAGCTTGGTCTTCAAAGCTGATTTTTTTCTCTTCAATAACTGCTTTGCACCTAGTGATGAGTGCTTATTCCTAAAAAATAATCTATATGGATGGCCATACATCTGTCATAGATTGACCAATTGTTGTCTAGATACTTTCCTTGGCATGAGCCAAAGTGTTTTCCATTAGTGACTCATTTTCTAGCTTTTGGATTTTAAGCTCTAATTTGTGAGTCTTCTGCATTTCTTCTATATACTTAGTATCATTTTTCACTTTCTGCAATTATAAATTTTGAAATTTCTAAAGTAGCTTATGGTTTTCCTACTTCTGGATTGATAGTTCCTGTGCTAATCTGGCTGGGTCAGTTGTTGTTGATGTAGACTCAATGGATGCAGATAATGAACTAGGCTATGTACCTACATTTGCTATTGGGACTGTTGTAATGGGCACCATGGAAAATTGTGTTGTTTCCTTCTCCTTCAATAGCTCTTCAATCGATTCTTCCATATTCTTTAACTATATATTCTTCTCAATGATTAGCTTGAGCATATCCTCCTTTTTTTGTTCACTTTCTGCCATATCCTTGGTCAGGGGATCCTCTGTTGAAGGCAAATTTAGTTGTTTCTTCAATGTAACAATGTTTACATCTTTCTTCTTAAGAAGTAGTTCTGCAACTTTTACATCCTTGGGATCATATCCCACTTTAACCAAAAAATCCTTTAGTGATTTTATCCTATTGTCTTTAGCTAAAGAGGATATCTTTTCTAACTTAAGTTGGGACTGAACATTTGATAAAGCAATCCTAAGTTTAGAAGAGACATGGCTATAGTTGTTATAGTGGAAAATAACATCTCACCTGTTTGTCTGTGCATGTCCATCTGGTCAATTGGATGGATTTGATTAGTGTCAAATGAAAACATGGTCTTCTTGTATTTAGATGGTGATTTAGGAAAAGGAATTTGGGCTTGTAAGAAAGCCATTTGCATTATGCCCTTCTCACTCTCAAAAGCAGAAAAGAACCTATGTTGAAAGGTTGAAGTTTTCTTCCAAAACTAATTGTATACATTGGAATTTAAAGTATCATTTTTCTGCTTAATTTCTAGGAACCTTGAAAATATATTTGAATCATCCAAAGTGTTGGTTCCTATTGACTGAATAATTTCTAGAGGTTCTCCGGTGGGTGAAGTTGTAGAAGGAGTAGTTGAAGAACTAATTGTTAGAGGAGTGATTGAAGTACTAACAATTGCTGATGTAGATACTTCTAGATCTCCAAGATCAATGATCACTTGTGGAGTATCTTTTTCTGATGTGATCAAGTTGACTTTAGGTTTCTTTTGTTGAAAAATGAATCCTTTCAGAACATCTTCAGTGGATGAATTTTCTTCTCTCAACCCTTTTTGTTGCTTACTCTGAGAAATTGGAGTTTGATCAGTGGGAGTAGACACAACCTGCTCATCTACTTCTTGAAGTATCCCATCAATCCATATTTCTTAATTCATAAAATTTTCAATTTCTAGCCTCAGAGTGTGGTTATAAGGAGTCATCTTAAAACTAACCCTTAAGGAAGATATCATGTTGAAAGGATCATAGGACCAGGTGAAACTTGGATGGAAATTCATCTTCTTTAATAATGCATCTGCCTTAACACTAGCTGATCTCATGTTGCAAATAAATGATCCAATCTATGCTTTGAGCTTGAACTAAGACTTTCTTTTTCCTGACACAAAATGTAGTTCATCCATGTGAATCATTTGCTTGATATATTCTAGAGAAAATATTCTCAAAGGAACATATTTAGGTAAGTTGTATGGTGCAAGCTCACAACCATATGTGTAGAAATTTTGAATAATTTAACACATATTCAATAGAGATTATCCTGATCATGTACTATTGCGGAAAACATACACAATACATAAGCTCCTCTACGTTGATCATCAATATAGCAGCATCAATAACAATAAAACATCAAGAGCATTCACACATTAACACAGTATGTATCCCGGGGAAAGCATCTCGCTAAAAACCCCAACTATCTGTATATTAATGATTGAGTCATGTAACATTACACAGCATAATACTTCTCACAAGTATCTCCACCTCTGTTACACACAATACAGCTCAGATCTGAATCAATCACTGGCTCAAATCTCTTCCGCTGCTTGCCTGCCTCCGCTGCTCAATACCTGCCAAGAACTGAGAATACTGATGGCTAAATAACGTTAGCACAAGCTACAATGTGGGAAAATACGTGAGCAAACTCATTGGCATACTCAATCCCTTGATTTTGCAAGATCTGGTGCACAACTATAGTCACAACTGATAGCAATCTGATTCTCTAACACCTGTCCCTGCTGAACTGAACATGCACTGACATGCAACTGAGTTAACTGATGTATTCATTAGTTGTATTATGAGTTAATAACTTGTGAATTAATTAATAACTAATTCACCCAACTCATCTCTAGTCTATTTGCCAGTTAGACTAAATACAACCAGTTTAACAAAGCTAAACTGAACACAACTCCATCAACTGCACCTCCAGTCCACTAAACTCAACTCACTTGAGTTCTAACTGAAGTCATGCATGCAAATATTCAACTAACCCATAAGAACCACGTATTTCCTTCATGCAATTGCATGTGCCACATCCGTAGCTCGAACTGAAGTGCTCCAAGAGAATAAGACAAAGTTTATAGTCCAAATATTATTGTGAGATAATAATATTTGACTTTTCTATTTTTGACAGCCAGTCTAAAAATAGACTTGATCACTCACACTGTGATCACTCACACTTTCATCAAAAATAGAAGTCCATCTATTTTCCAACTTGATCAATCATCCATAAACAACAACCTGCAATCCATAGACATGATCCATATGTCTAAAAATAGACATAGTCTAAAAATAGACTTGCGCCAAAAATAGCCTACGGGCCCACTTAGTGAAGGCGACTCTTTTCACTAAGCTCCATCATCTTGTTGCATTCTCAACAAGCATTTCTTGTTGCACACTTTTCAACACATTGCTCTTAACTTATGCCTAGTTCTTGTGCATTCCCTTTAAGCAAAGGAAGCATCGATCACTCTAAGAAGCAATACCTTTTTCGTATGACCAATGTTTCATTAGATTATCTACAAAATGCATATTACTTCACCAATCTGGATCCAAAATTTGGGTATCATCTACAAGTCTAAATCAAGGAAGAATACACTTGGAAGACCATCTTCAAGACAATAAATGTTAATATAAGTGGTTAGTAATTATTTTTGGTTCAAGTGATGCATATACTACTTATGTGTTTAATGAATGATGCGTTGTACCCATTTATGGATTAATTTGTTATAGTTTACTTGGACAAGATATTGATCTTTTGATCTACTAGAGAGGAGAATGTTGTACATTTGAAGGAGTTGTTGGAGACACTAAGGAAACAACAACTACTAGCAAACATAAAGAAGGTTGAGTCTTCTAGGTAGTTTCTAGTGTGCTTGATGCATGTGAATATTGGAGAAGGTCAGTTGAAGATTGGTCCTACAAAGATAAATGTCATCCTTAAATGGCTCACTCCTACTAATGTCCTAAAATAGAGATTTTATGCCCATTACCAATATTTAAGAAAGTTCATTGTATCATTTTTCGATTTGGTAGCATCACTTCATACTATTAACCAATGACATAATAATCAATGATAATCGTTTTAAGAACTGAAACAAGATATTGGTTGAATCGTGGTCATAACTTTACTTAACTTGCGAAACTCATTCAAAGTGGAAACATATGCTAGTGGGTCTGAGATGGGTGCAATATTAATGCAAGGGGGCATAATAATTATTATCATTCAAAGCTATTCCATGGAACAACATTGAATTTCTCCACATATGATAAGGAACTCCTTGCCTTGGTGCATTGAATAACGAAATGGAAGCATAATTATTAAGATGACCATTATCCATACTAATCGCCAACATTTGAAATAGTTATAGAATCAATGAAAGCATCAACACGAAAGATATTTTAAATGGATGGGATTTTTGTAACAATTGCATTTAATGATTAGATATAAGAACGAAAATGCTAATGAGTGGTTAATCTATTGTTCAGACCGCTAGCCATTGGTAAATCTAATACCAAGGCCAATCTATTTAAAAAACCACATATCTAGGAGCCATTACTTACATGTGGCCATTCACGAGTGAAGCATATAAAGAGGATAATGCAAAATATGAGGACCTTGAGGGGGTCAGCAATAGCTACAAGGTTAATAGGAACAAGAAGACATTTATTACCATATTTAATATGGATACTCCACAAAATGGGAAAGTTTTGTGTGCCAAAGGAAGAAAGAGTACAATTGACAAGGGAGGCCCATACCTCCAATGTTGCTAGATATTTTGGTATCATGAGAAATGCTAACTTGTAGAGAAATGCATTTTTTCTCAAGATGTAAGAGGAAGTATCTAGGCTTATTAGAGGTCATATATTTTGTTTTGTTTTGTTTTGTTTTTGTTTTTTTGTTTTGTTTTTGTTTTTGTTTTTTTTTGTTTTGTTTTTGTTTTTTTTGTTTTGTTTTTGTTTTTGTTTTTTGTTTTTGTTATTGTTTTTGTTTTTGTTTTTGTTTGTTTTTGTTTGTTTTTTGTTTTTGTTTGTTTTTGTTTTGTTATGTTTTGTTTTGTTTTTTTGTTTGTTTTGTTTTGTTTTGTTTTTTTGTTTTGTTTTTTTTTTGGTTTTTTTGTTTTGTTTTTTGTTTTTGTTTTTGTTTTTGTTTTTGTTTTTGTTTTTTTTTTTTCCATGGAAAAAGTCATAATTTCTATTAACAGTGAGAAATTACATTTTGTAGATGCCTTAGCGTATGCATATTGAGGCTGGTGGCGTCCAAAAAAACCAACAATTGTTGTAACAGAAACAAGCATAAAAGTTTTACATCAATCTCCACGCTGGGAGGTCATGAAAGTCTCAGAAACGCTATAACCGACAAGGTAGGTAACTGTACCAAAAAATCATGTGTTCTCCACGCAGGGAGGGCATGTAGGTCTCAAAAATATATAAAGTCATTGAAACAACTGATGCTGTTTGACTGTCAAAATTTCTCTAAAAGGGCTTGTAACACCATAAGTATTGAAAATATAAACAACAGCTGACGAAAACCATAAGAAGCCAAAAAGATAAACATGAGTGTATAAGATATGATAGTGTGATTATGTCTCCTGTTGTAAATGTAGATCTATGAACGGTATGTGGTAGTATTGATGGAAGGTTCCATCAACTTCTTCCTGAATCAGCTAGTCCTCTTCCTGCCTGCGTGGTGCCTCCTTTGATAGGTAGTCTGCCCCTGTGTTGCGCTCCCTGTAAATGTGATGACAGACAAAGTTATCAAAAGATTCCGTAAGCCTGTGAGCCTCATCCAATATATGTCTCAACGTGAAAATAGAGAAATGAGAAGTTCTGTTGAGCCAGTTGCAAACAAGTTTGGAATCCCCAAACAATTGGAGATGTGAGTAGTGTTTCTCTAGAGCAAAGTGGATGAGATGTTTGGCCGTGGTTAGCTCAACAAAGTTATTTGTGTCTCTTCCCAGGTTCATTTGGATCTTGAAACAGTGGGCTTCCCTCAGGTAGATAATGCCCCCCCCCCACAACCCTCTTCTTGGGTTGATCCATCAAAGTAGGCCCAAGGATGTGCTTTGTCTATGAGTTCAGGTTGGATGGTCCTGGAGGGAGCCTGGGAGGTGTCTTCAGGAAATGAGTCAAAGTTTGCGAGGATACATGATCTGATGGAAAGCCATAGGGGGTCCTTATGGTAAAAAATGGCCCTGTTCGTTGCTGTCCAAAAAGCCCAACACATCAGAAGGGGCATATTTCTGTCTCTACCTTTGTGCCTCTCTAGCCATACCAGCCAGGCCTCCATGATGGATCTCCCTTGCCAACGCTTAAGGGAAGGGGAGGGGGCTAGAATGAGGTTCCATTGCTCAAAAATAATAGGGAAGTGCAGGAATAGGTGTTATGTGCTTTCCTCATCGTTCCTATAGAGGTGACACCAAAAGGGACCATGGAAGGATCGCTTCATCAAGTTTGAGCCGGTGGGGATTTTGTTGAAAAGGATGGTCCACATAAGCAATCGCATTCTGGGGGCTGCTTTAAGCTTCCATAGGGCTTTCCACCATGGCTATACATTCTCTGGTTTGACATTCTCCATGATTTTAAGATACCCTTCCTTGGGTGAGTATCTCCCATTTTTTGCAAGTGCCCACACAATTTCATCCTCTCCTTCCGTTATCCTGATATGAGCTTGTGTGAGAGCCTCGGTGAAGCCCTCCCAGGCCTGATACTAATGGCCTAGGAGGTGAAGATCTTGGACCGACTTCCAGGCCTGCTGGAAAAGAGTGGTATTTGCCTGATCTGCAATATGGCGTAGATGAAAATGTCCTTGATCCGCTATAAGTTCTATCACCTCTACTAGGAGCCTGTGGGCATTCCCACATCCAATCCAGGGATCCACACCTATACAGACTGCATTCCCCTCATGAATCCGCCAAGTTAATCCTTCCCGTATAAGGGGGAGGGAGGTTAGCACCGCTTTCCAGATGATGGACAGGTTGCTGCTAGCCCTATGATCTCTCCAAATCCAGTCCATAGTATTTTCAGGGGAAATGTACTTAGCATAAGCTACTTTTGTCCAAAGGCTGTGCGAGGTAATAAGTTGCCATCCTAATTTTGCAGCCAATGCTTTGGCAAAGAGGTCCAACCTTTTTATGCCCCAACCCCCCCATTGCTTGGGCCTAGCAACAGTGTCCCATTTTACCCAGGCGAAGAGATTCCCCTGCTTGTTTCCTCTCCAAAGGAACCTGTTGCAAATTTTTTGTAGCTTGGCTAGAATTCCCCTTGGGATCCAAGCCAGAGTCATCCAGTATATTGGTGTCGCTTCCAACACAGCTTTTATGAGGGTGAGCCTGCCTGCTCGAGAGAGGTATCTGTTGAACCAAGTTTTCAATCTCTTTTCCACCTTAGAGATGAGCCAGGTCCAGTCTGCAATTTTGTAGCCCGAAGGTTTCAGTCGGAACCCTAAATATTTCAGCCCATCCTCTAGAGGTTGTAAGGTAAAAGGGAAGCGGCAGAGAGTAAACTGTACTTTGAGCTGAGAACAACCTACTGCAGTCAGAGTAAACTTGTGAACGTTAATGATCATAAAGCACAAGTTACACAACCAAAGAAACCACAAAATATTCCATAGACTCAGTAAATCCCTAATTCGCTTAGAAATTCACAGAACCAGAACTGCATTATGGAAATTATCCACAGTAGCCTTTAAGTCCCACTTGAAACTAGCAGCAACAATTGAAGTAGACCTCTGGAGAACCGTAGATGCCTCAGCAGCCCTAAAAGCCAACAAAGTTAGACAGGTAACTGAACTGAGACAAAGTAGCAAACTCCGTAAACTACAACAGCACAGGAAGAGCACCCAAGCCAGCATTGAGGAGATGGCCCAATCCACCAGCGTTGAAGAGATAAGGAACATGTCTAAATCATACAGCAACAACGATAAACTAAACTGTCCCCGGAGCTTAAAAGCCAGCGGTGAAGTAACTTCCAATGTTAAAGGCAATGAACAAACCAACGTTGTAGTTATGGACAGCTCCAATGTTAAAGAAATTGCGCATGCCAGCATTGAAGACAATGAACTGCACACGAGCATACACAACATCCAGACCTACGCTAAAGAACCCCATCCCAACGTTAGAGAGGTAACTCGTTCTAACGGCAGAGACATCAGCGTTGATGAAATAATGAATAGGTACAAAGTAGCCCATTCCAGCGTTGTAAATAAGGAACTGCGCAGTAGCATACAGGTGGAAGAGTCCAATGTGGAGGAGTTATCCGGTCCCCTTTAAAACCTAAGTACTGGGTCAGGTTTGTGGATGACACCAACGTCAATTGGCCTCATGGTAATAATGAACTTAATAACTTTTTGAACCATCTCAATAGCTTATCAAATGACATTAAGTTCACAATGGAGATAGAAGAGATCTTGGACATTCTCCTCATAAGAAAGGAGGATGGTTCCATAGGTCATAAGGTATTCAGGAAAAAGGCTCATACTGATAACTACCTCCATGCCGATTCACATCACCATCCAGCCCAAAAGATGGGTGTGCTGCAAACCCTCTTCACTAGAGCTTGTAGAATCTCAGATGCTGACCACGCTGAAGAAGAGATTACGTACCTAAAAAGAACTTTTGCCAACCTGGGATACAATAACAAGAGGAACATAGTGCTGACATCTGGAAAGAAAGAACTCGCTCTTCAACCTTAACTGAACATGCTGGTAAGACTAACCATCATATATGCCTTGAGGACACTAAAGTTATTGCAAATGAAAAACATCACTTCAAACGTAAGGTGCGTGAGGCCATTGAGATTATTAAACACCCTCGGAACCTTAATAGAGATGGAGGCTTGGAAATTAGTAAACACTGGAATCCTCTTCTCTCCCCCATTGAATAAGCTTTCCAACCCTTCCCCCCGTCTTCTGTCCCCCTTCCCTTCCCCCCCTCCTCCTTCGCTGTCTTGCTTTCCCCTAACCCATCCTATCTCCTTATGTCTTTAAGAATTCTAGCCCTTGCATCTAGTTGGTTCCTCAATAGCAATAGGATCTAGCTGCTCTATAAAAATCAGACCTTCGCCCTTAACTCAAAACCCTTGCATACCTTTGAAATAAAAATAAAATAAATAATACAATAAAATAATTTAATTAATTGGTTAATACTATACAATTAATTCTATTATAATAATATAATGTAAAAATATTAAAAATAAATTATATTAATAGATTATTGTAATTATAAGAAGC
>APFE031040324.1:34095-51288 GCA_000404065.3 Pinus taeda
CATAACAAAAACTAAAACATATCCTCATTGTATTAATTATTGTCTTTGAAACAAATGCTAGAAAAATATAGTATACAAGATTGTAGTTAATGTGCAACAACCATGCATAACACCCACGTACTGATTTTGAACACACTAAAAAGAATTCGCAAAATATATTCGCTTTTTGAACACATTGAAAAGACTTCGCAAAATATATATATGTTTTTCTGAACACACTAAAAAGACTTCGCAGAATATATATGCTTTTTTTAACACACTGAAAAGACTTTGCAAAATATATACACTTTTCTGAAGACACTAAAAAGACTTCGCACAATATATATACATTTTTCTAAACACACTAAAAAGACTTCGTAGAATATATTCGCTTTTCAGTGTGTTCAGAATTTGTACATGGGTGTTACGCATGGTTGTTTCATACATACATTGATATGTTTTATGGAAGTCACGTATGTCTTCTAGGGTTTTGCAATATGGCTTGTTGATGACATTTCATCTGTTCTGCTATGTTTGTTGTTGTCTGTCAATGATGTTTCTATCATGATAATCTGTGTTTGACCGTACTGGTTGAGTTCAATTGGTTATGGAATGAAATGTTGATTAGTAAATATGTTACTGTGTTGTGATATGTAATTAGATTAATGATCTATGATTGATGTAGTAATTGGTTTAGTGGTTAGTTCAGTGTTAAAGTGATTCATATTCAGCTGTCAATATATTGAGATTTGTACGTAGGTCATCTTTAGAGGAATCGTGTACATACACATGTGTGCTTCATAAAAGTAGCATATACATTCTGACATGTGTTTGATCAGGGTTTACAATGACAACATTTGGTTTTTGTGATGAATAGTACATGGTCTGTTATAATTATGAGTGGTTATGCATTGATATGATATGATATGAATTTCTTTGATCTAGTTGCATTGGTTGACAAAGGTTCAGTGATTGATTTGATGATTCATTTGGTTCAATGATTGGGTGATTTGATTCAGTGATTGATTTGATGATTCAGTCGGTTCAGTGATTGGGTGATTTGATTCAGTGAGTGTTTTTACAATTGTTACTTGGTTTGAGCTTAAGGATAGAAGTGGGTCCAATATGAAAATATGATGAAAGGTGGCCTAAAATTTTGATGTGTTGAGTCAGGTGGATCTAGTATGAAACATTATGAAACGTGGGAACCAAGAGGTGTTGATGGTTGGAGCCTTCGTTGAGGGAGTCAAAGCTTCCTTCAAGTAGTAGCTGTAGAATTTGTGTAGCGGGTAGGAGCTCCCTTCTGGTAGGAATCGATAAACAAGATCAAGGGGTTGGAGCTCCGTTCCAATGGGTGCTGGAGAATAGGAGAATGTTGTATCTTTTTACAGGTGGGTCCCTTTATACTGGTATGAGTCTGCGCCAATACAAGATTGTAATATGTTTTCCTTTGTAATAAAAGAAGAAGACAAAGATGGCAACAATGATGGTTTTTTCCCACATTGGGTTTCCACATAAAACCTCAGTGTTCTATGTGTGTTTCTTATGTTTTGTGTTAGCCTCTCTTTACTTCTCATGGTTTATTCTTAATAAATGAATAATGACATAATGATGCACTAGTTAAAGATGAATATTTGATGGATCATACGAAAAGTTAGTTAATTGAATATACGTGGCTTTACTTCATAGAAGTCATGTATACACGTGGTTTGCATAAATGACAGTAGTGTACAAAATGAAGAATATTAAATGAAAAGTTTAAAGTGAGTTTAAAATACTAATTCACCAACCCACCCTCCCCCTCCCCTCTTAGTATTTCTCCCAACACTAAGAGATCTGAGGGAGGTCAAATTGCTTGGGGAAAGAGGTGCCTTGCTTGTCCAAGGAAGGAAAATTAGAATTTGTATGACAACCATTAAAGTGTGGTCGGTGTGCCTTTAATAGGTAGGTCTGCTGAAGAGACATTGGGCTGAAGATTCTAGTGAATGTGATTGTTCTGCATGCATGTTAGTTTTTAATGTGTTGGTTGTGCATGCATTGTGATTATTATGTTTATCATGCATAGTAGGTTAGACATGCATTGTGGTGGTCATTATTGCAATTGTTTCATCATGATGTCATTGGTGTCATTATGTATATTATGCTAATACCAATTTATGTTGCATACAAGATAGCCTCCCATGAAACACACTAAGGAATGATTTGATTATGTCTATATTTGGTTTATCTAACATGGCATGTTTGCAGGTGATAAAAGATTAGATATGAAGAGCAGAATGGTGGGTTACAATTCATGTGACTCTCCTTACAGATCATCCAAGTAGAAAGGAGATGAGTATTCTCCTGATTTAGCAGATACACTGAGAAGTTTGAAGCAAAAGATCATAAGTTGCAAGGTGGATAATAACAAGTTGATTGAGTCACAGGAAAGAATTGTCAAAGCTCAAGAAAATCAAGTAGAAGGTAATGCAATAATCCTTCATATCCTATCAAATTTGCATTGACAAGAACAGTTGAGGATCATCCATGGGCAAGAGGAAAGGACTAATGAGGAATATGATATCAGGTCTCAATCGTGATACATGTTGGACATGGATGATATGTTGAGAGGTGGAAGATGGTTGGATACATCTGACAGGATGCATTAGAGGCCCTCCATCAATCCAAATGGTAACACCAACACTCCTTGCTACTCCGACAGTGGATGAGATGCCTCAAGCCATTTACTATGTCTTTGAGTAAGAAGCCCCATGAGAAGTTCACCCATGTTATTTTTGTCACCATACCTCTCACCCTACATCAGTCTCTAGCAAGAAAGAGAAACAAATGAAAACAACTACCCCAAACTCCACCCCTTTCAATGTTAGAAGCCATATGTATATGCAAGCACTTTTGTATATGCATATAGATATGCAAGAAGATATAGAGAAGTCCACTTTCATAAATGCGCTTTCATTCCTGCATATGAAACTGTCAATATATTTAATCTCTTTTTTATATTTAATCATAGTTTCATTTCTAAGTTAACGTCCCACCTACAATAGTCATGTTGGCTCCCAATTTTTATATACACACATATATTAAAGTGCACATATATGAAAGAAATATTTTGTATATGTGTGAATTTTGTAATTGCACACAAATATAACAACATGCATATCTAAAACCACACATGTATATGCAGAAGCGAATATAGGAAAATATTTATAAAATATTATTGTCATATTTGTTGTTCTCCTAATACTTCAAATTTTTATAGGTACTCTATAAATGGGATTTCATGCAAAATGATGCCATGCATGTCCACCACTTGTCATTTGTGAATGATTTAGTTAAATGATGTGTCAATAACATTAACATCTTTTCATAAAAAAAATAAAAAAATAAAAACAAATTCTTTTTCAAAAATTTGAATTTCCTATATGCACTTTCATATAACACTTCATTTCTAAGGGCTTTAATGGAATCCATATGACCATGTGCAGACAAGAAATTTAATAGGTATTTCACCTATTCATTTATATTCATATCCAAGCTTAAAATTTTATACACTATATTTCTTTATACCCGAAGGCCCAAATAACCAAATAACCTATTACGTGCGAAATCAAGACCATTTTTGCAACCTCAACCAAATTCTTTTTCTTTTGATGAATTCAGATCATGACTTCAATCTCATGTCCATGTTGCCTACAACCCTAGACAATAGGATTATTGCATGGCATGGTATGGTCCTACTTGAGAAAATTAAAATAAAAGGAAAAAGTCTACCGAACAAATCCCAGTGCAAGTCCTGAGACTTCGGGAGTTCTCATGTGGAAATTTTGAGAACCAATCAAAACTTTCCACTTGGTTCTCTTGCCATTTCATGTCTTCCATGTCACTACCACATCATCTCTTTCATGTCACTACCATGTCATCAATTAGATGTCACTGCCACCTAATCTTCCAAGTCAACACATTTCCATGTGTTATTCTTTGCTACCTCCATGTGTCATATACCGCCTATCCAATTAACCACCTAAAAGTGAAAAAAATAAGTGTCATGTGTCATCACCTTTGGTTTCCATGTTGATGTCCTCTGCCACCTAGACCCACCTATCATTCCATATATATCACCATTCTGTTGGGATCCACATGTTGGCTAAGGTAAGGAAATATAGATTTGACTATTTTCTTAAGCATCTCTTGGTTGCACTTGTGGAGGCCCAGATGCCTAGATATAAACAAATTATCCAAATGTATCATATATCTCGTTATTAATCCAATGTGATGCGCAACAATGGGCTTGATTACTAGATGCCTCAGTGCATCTCGAGATCGTCTGGATTCAATTATAAGATGACAAGTGGTGGGCATACATGGCCTCATTTTTCATGAGATACCATTTATAGAGTACCTATTAAAATTTGAAGTATTAGGAGAACAATAAATATGACAATAAGCTTTTATAAATATTTTCCTATATGCACTTCCAAATCTACATGTGTGGCTTTTAGACATGCATATTGTTATATTTGTGTGCAATTACAAAAGTCGCGCACATACGAAAGTTTTCTTTCATATGTGTGCAATTTAATATATGTGTGTATATAAAAATTGGGAGCCAACATGAGCATTGTAGGTGGGACCTTAACTTACAAACAAAACTATGCTTACATATAATGAATGTGTTCATAGTTGAGCATTTGTATCAAGTATGAATCTTGGAAGGCTATATACATTTCTCTATGTTTTTCATTCATCATCATGAAGAGTTACTTGATCAACAATGAAGGCTTTGGTCTCGACCAACCTTTGTTGTTCTATTCTCATTTTGGCTTGAAATATTTTCCTTTTAAGGACATTGGCTTTAAGCATTTTCTCTTCATTTATGGCCTCTAAAAGGGCCTCTACTTTTGAAGGGAATTGCTTTCTTTGTTTTTCCCTTTTCCTTATTTTGGGGTAGTGGATAGGAAGCAAGTCATAATATTCTCTCTATTGCATTTTGTTCCATAACTCTTCATATGTGAGCATGTCTTAGAACATGAGTTCTTAGGGAGAGACTAATGTTCATATGGATGTAATAGTTTCATATACTTGCAATGCTCTTTAAATATATGATGGAGGTTGTGTCTTTTAAAAATTCTTGTGAGGAGCTCAAGCTCATTTTTTCCCCGCCCAAGGAAACTTTGCTAGATCATAGTTGTATATTTTGATAGTGAAGCCCAACCATGACCTTGTATTGATGTTTGCTAAAAATAATGTTATCCCAAATTCCATATTTTCATTGACATATTTTAACATTTAATTATTTGAAACTTATTTTATGCATTCCCACGGTTTATCTTTTATGGTTTTTATTTCATGTTATTATGCCTTGTTATGTATATGTATATTTTATGATTATGGTTATCGTGTTGGTGTCGATTGCATCACCCCAGTTGGGTGAATTTGGGATGTTTCAAGTCCCAATATATAAGTATCAAATTCTTGATACAACATCATTGGTGATTTTTCTAACTCATAGAAGGAATTTGTTAGCATGCATATCAACTCTTTCTTTCCTTTCACAATAAATCATTCTAGTTGCTTCATGTAGTTTTCTTTTTCTAGATCCCCAAAAAGGAATGTTATGTTCACATCCATTTGTTCTACTTCAAGATAAAAAGTAGTACAATAGATATAAGAAATATAATAGAAGTAAACTTAGGAACAAGAGAAAAAATATCAACAAATTTAATTCCTTGTAACTGGGAATAACCCTTTGCTACTACCTAAGCTTTGCATTTCTCCTTTTTTGATAGCATGTTTGTACCATGTGCATACTTAATGCCTTGTAAGTAAGCAGAATGTTGAAACTCTCTAGGTTGTCTTAATGATAACAACTCCTTCTCAAAATGTGTTATATAAGGGGAAAATTTTACAAGACTCCAATGGTGTTAAGATATGAGTTTTTCACCATTGGGAAAGGTTCAATTCCTATGAGGCTTCCCTAGACCCATGGGACACATTGACTGATTGAACTTGTGGTTACACGCAAAGAGATAATGAAAGATTGAAATGAGCAAACTCACAGTACTTTCTTACATCTTGAGGTAGGAAGTTGTCCGTGCATTCTCCCTTTTCACTAATGACCATACCACTTTTGAGCTTGGTGTGATTGGTAACCTATTTGATCAATTCTATCATTGGAAATGCTAATGCCCTTCCCATTACCAAATGTAAAGTTGATTTCTTGATAAAATTGAAAACAAAATAATCTACCTTTCATTGGTATTGTTAACTATATTGTGTGAAGTATGTGTGTTATTAGTTGTTAGACATAGTATATACGTATTTCTAGGATATAATCATCATCGACAATCATATTCTTTCTTTTCTATCCCCAAATCAAAGGATCGTCATATCCAAATTTCTCTTCGACAATGAAATAACATTTGATCATCTTCCTAAATTATATTATTCCTCATGTATCATAATAGGGATAGATGTTATGACTGCTTCCTTAGCCTTCATATTTGGATTATTTGGAGGTTTCCACACTACATCTCCCTTTTGTAGCATTTCTTTGTTTGACACTACATGCAAAAAAAAAAATCCAATTTTTTATATAGAAAAAGAAAAAGGATGGGAAATGTTTGGAAATTACCATGAATAACTCTAAACTAAGGATGATTTCACCTAATGTAAAATATGAAGGTTTCATCTCAAATCACTTAATCATAAAAAAATAATCAAATATAATTAAGTAATATCACCATGTATTGAAACAATAGTTGCTTCATTGTTTCACTTTTGTTTGAAATTTTTTTATGGAATGAAACATTACAAGATTCTAGGTGAATTTAAATCCAACTAGGTTTGAATTTTGTTTGTCTTTTTATGGAATGAAGCATTACAAGATTGTAGGTGAATTTAAATCCAACTGGGTGCCCAATCTATGTTATTTATGACAAAATTTCTGAACTGTCTAGTCCTAATGTAGTAGTGTATGGTTGAATCGACATTGATGGTTGGTCTGATGTTCCAAGCACATGAAACTGCAATTTGGTGATTTCAAAAGGATTTTGGATGCATTCGTCAATGATTACCCATTAGTGGATGACATCATGGATTGCTAATTAGTGTTATGTATCTAAATTTTTTATGTTTTCCTTATGGTTACATTGATGTTGTACTAGGTAAATTCCATCAATTATTGATTTTCGACCATCACAAATAACATTTTCAAGTTAAATATTTGTTGATTGTGTCAACGGTGACATGGAATTACATGCTTTGATGTCATTGAGCCTAATTTATGACAAGATGGACTCGCTCAAATCGAACTTCATCTTTTAAATGGATGGTTGAGAAATATTATTAGTGCCCTATTGAGTGATTTAGTTAACATCGAAAATCAACATTAGGATTTCACTAATTTCCATTAAGTCATTGAATGTTGATGACATTTTGGTGATGGATCAACTCTATGGTATCAATGAAATCCTCTAGGTAACACAATTTTCTAGACACTTATGGGATTTGTTGGCCATTGATGAATTCTTTTGAGTTACATCATGTCCAACCAAAGATATTCATTATCACTAATAAGCTTATTGATGATCAATGAAATGCATTGTGTCACACATTTTGTTACCCATGAAATCTTGTTCAACACTGATAGGGCTGTTGGAGGTCAATGAAATATTTTGGGTGACACATTTTGCTAGTCATCAAATTTCTCTAATAATTGAGAGGGGTTTCAAAAATAGGTGAAATATGTTAGGTTGCACATTATGTTTCCCATTAAATTTTTACTAATGCTAATAGGCTTGTCAGTGGTTGGTGAAAAATTTCGGGTCGCACATTATGCTACTCATCAAATTTCATTGGTCTTCGGTAGGTTTGTTGGTGATAAGACAAATATGTTGGTCACGTGTTATGTTATGCATCAAGGTTTTCTAATATCCAATTGGGTTATTTTAGGCAATTATTAAAGTTGATTGTGTTTTTCCAAAATTTCTTCGATATTTTTCAAATGAATCTCAACAATATAAACATTATTCATCAAAATTTTCAACAAGATGATTACTTTGAAAACATAAATGGGAAAATAATTTGAAGTTGAGAAAACAAAGTTGTATCCTAAAATTTCTTTGTAGTGAATTTTAAGAGGATGTGTTGAGAAGTCAACATGGAGCAACACTCTGATACCTACACTGATAGGCTTATTGGTGATCGATTAAATGCATTGTGTTACACATTATGCTACCCAACAAATTTCGTTAAGCACTGATAGGCCAATTGGAGGTGAATGAAATATTTTGGGTTACATATTTTGCTACTCATCAAATTTCTCCAATTATTGATAAGGGTGTCAAAAATCGATGAAATATGTTAGGTTGCACATTATGTTTCCCATTGAATTTTTCCTAATGTTGATAGGCTTGTCAGTGGCTAGTGAAATATTTAAGGTAGCACATTATGCTACTCATCAAATTTCATTGATCATCGGTAGGTTTGTTGGTGATAAGATAAATATGTTGGTCACTTGTTATGTTAGCATCAAATTTTTCTAATGAACAATTAACTTTGGTGATTTTAAGAAATTATTAAAGGGATATTTCTAGAGTCGATGAAGAGGGGACATAGGGACAACTGAGCAAAAAAAGCACAAGCAGTGTATCTTCTAAAAAGGGCTAGATCAAGGGGTAGCCTGCATGACAGAGGATACTAGGAGCCACTAGAACATAATTTTCAAAGAAAGAACTCTTTGACCATGAAAAATTCTGGAAAGGATTTGCACCTTCATACAAAGAAGAGAAGGAGGTATATCTAGTGTTACCATAAGGGGAGTCATGGAAGGGAACTGTGAACTGGCCACCTTCAAGGTTTGAGGTTTCCAAGGGAAGAACCGGTCCAACAACATCCTCAATTAGGTCTTCTGAGTTTGTTCTTGTCACAAAATGACCATCCAAAATGCTACCTTGGAGAGGAAAGTGTGTCATCAATGAATCCATTATTTCCTAGCCACTAGGGGAGTTGTTGCTCACCTCGAGGACTCGTTGTCGGTGAGGTAAAAATGGTTTTACCCTCTAGTGGGTCCTCCGAGTAATCGACTAGTGTTTCTTCCATAGTAAAAATATTACCATAACATGTATGTAAAAATGACTCCTGTATTGTGTGGTTGTTGGGGGGGAGCTTAAACTTTGTCTGTTAATCATAAAATGTGTTTAGCTTTGGTGAATTCTTCATTGATTAGGAGGGTTAGACTTAACCCATTCTTCCCTCAAAACGAAAACCAAAACGTGGATGTATGTCAAGTAGGGGCTTACATTGAAACATGGAAGCAAGTGGCAGTACTGAGACTTATCAGATCAAGTTAGTGGACACCATCAGAGGTCGTTGTTGGAGTACAAGCCACCTACTAGGCCTCCACTCCTATTGTTCTTCATTTATATAATAAATTATTTACTGAATAAAGGCATAACTTAATTATTTGTTAAATGAAGTTAGTGTTCTTCGTCAAAATCCTATAAGATAGCTCACTAGCTAAAAATATTAACATGGTAAATATTAAAAAATTGCAAAACTCATCAATTATATCAGTAAAAAGAGCTCCTAAAATATAACTATAAGTTGAAACACTTAATTTTTAGTTTTTTAAGAATTCATTTTCTACGTTTAACCTCCATGCCTCAAATGATATTTTATTTTAAAAGTTATTACAATTTTTTCTCTTATGGGTTGGTTCCATCAGTGTGATATGAATTATATTAGTAGACTTGTTTATTTTGGAATAGGGATTCCATAATTTCATTTTAATTATCAATAATTGCTAGGTAAATGATAATTATTTAACCTCCATGAAACATTCTAGAATATTCTTAATGATATTCACAAATCAAAAGTTGAAATTGACCTTCAAAGTAGTTATTCCATTTTTTCCATTTTAATTGAACCGATTAATTAAATAAAAATGCCATTTGAACAAGTGCCATGAAATGAGTTATGGTCTTTGGGATATGATATTGATGAACCATGGTATTGGTCCATAGTATTCTAACAAAATCTATTTACAAATTAAAAATCTTCATGATAAAGTGACCTTTAATCCTTGAAAAATTTTGTTACATGTTTATTTAAATGCATACATATTTAAGTCATATGTTAATTCCTTTTATGGTTAATAATAATAATAATAATAATTTAATTATTTTTACAATTTTTGCACCAAGAACAACTGTATAATTCCCTTAGTGCTCAACAAGTTGACACGTGTTCCTTTTAAAATAAAAATAAAATATTCTCTAAATGAAAAAAATGTAGAAAAAATAAAAATGAAAATACATATTTGATTAATTTTAATTAAAAGTATTATAAAACATCAATGTTGGGTTGATATTACAATGTAGTGTGAATTCCAACAAAGATTTATTGGAAATGCATGTTTAAATTGGGTACCCTAAAAGAAGTTTGAGCCTCATGAGATTTGATCCTTCTAGCCTACTTACTAGATCTTTAGTTAAAATGAATTTATACCATGAGATGTATTATAAATCTTTAAATACTTATTGTGGATTGATGTTTATTAATACTTATCAATCATTTAATTTATAAAATTATAATAGTATATGTTTTTAACAGAATTTGATAGTTTATCTAAATACACCGTAAAAACTACAATTTCAATTGGGCTAAATGTCATTTACGATCTTCCAGATTTAAATGGAATCGTCAAATACAATAATAGAGTCCTGTTCGACCCCAAACTTCAAAACTAATATATATACATTTCATTTATATATTCCTTTCCTGATATATAAATATATTTCCACATTCTTATTTTCATTATTAAAATATAAGAATTTAATCTAAAATCACTAAGTAAAATAATAAATCTAAAAAAATATGAAAGAATTTAATTAATGATATTTATTTTTTACTTTTAATTATAAATATATTTCTTTCTCTTTCTTTTTTCACATTTTTATTTACATTATTAAAAAATTAAAATTTAATCTAAAATTACTACATAAAATAATAAATTCCAAAAATAAAAAAGAATCCCATCAATAATATTTATAAGATAATAATTCATTTTGCAAAAAAACCAAGGAATATGAATATGAAGTGAATTTAATGCCAAAAATCTCAAATTGCTTATTAACTCTAAGATACAAAAGTCCAAAAGTCCAGATTGTGAGATCCTAAATATAGATATCTTAAATATAGATTATGTTGCTAGTGGGTGTACTTCGATGGTGTTTGTTAAGAATATGCAATTTTTAAGCAAAATTTGTTTAATCCATATGAGAGATCTTCATGGAAGAGGAACTATCTTTGGTCATTACTAGAAGTAGTGAAAGAAAAAAGAAAATATATTAGGTAAATCTAGATTTTTGGTGACTCTCAACTAATAACCAAATGGATTATCTTTCAAATCAGTATTGAGAGCATTTGACTTAGACTTCTTTTACAAATCTTTCAGAATGTATGCAGTGGTTTGATTGACTGTCCTTTAAATCCATTGTCAAAGAACTCAACATACAACAGTTAAACTATCAAATCTAAATTATATACATTTCATTTTTATTTCTTTCACTCTTAAATATAAATATCTTCCTTTCTTGATATATAAATATATTTCCATATTCTTATTTACATTATTAAAAGATGAAAATTTAATCTAAAATCACTAAGAAAAATAATAAATCTGAAAAATAAGAAAGAACCCGATTAATGATATTTTTTTTACTCTTAGTTATAAATAAATATCTTTCTTTTCTTATCTACATTTTTAAACTATTAAAATTTAATCTAAAATTAGCACGTAAAATAATAAATTCCCATCAATAATATTTATAGATATAAGATAATAATTCGTTTTGAGAAATTCCAAGGAATATGAAGTAAACCACATTAGTTAGTTCGAATTGTCACCAAATAACGTTGATGTGATTAATCCGAAAGACATGCTTATTACAATATGAAGTGAAGTTAAAGGCCAAAAAGATGAAATTTCTTATTAACTCTATGATATAGAAAGTCCAGATTGTGAGTTATCCTGAATATAGATTATGTTATTCGATGGGTGTACCTAGATGGTGTTTGTTAATGAGATGTCATTTTTAAAGCAAAATTCATTTAATCTAGATTAGAGATCTTCATGGCAAAAAAGTCAACAACTAAATGTGAATTTTTTATTTATTAAGTCTAGATTTTTGGTGACTCTCAACTAGTAACCAAATAAACTATCTTTCAAATTAGTATCGAGAGAATTTGACTTACACTATTTATACAAATCATTCAGAATCTTTAAGTCTAGATTTTTTGTGACTCTCAACTAGTAACCAAATAAACTATCTTTCAAATTAGTATTGAGAGAATTTGACTTAAACTATTTATACAAATCATTCAGAATCTATGCATTGTTTTGATTTATGGTCCTTTAAATCCATTGAAATAACTCAACCCATAGTAATTGAACTATCCAAAGAAGTTTTTGGAGTTCTCTTGAAACATTCATTTATTCATAAAATTGTGATGGTTCCATAATGATGGAGTCCATTTGAATGCATGAGGATGAGCGCATCGAGAACATATTCACTTTGTCTGCCAAACACACTAATGCATACCTCCCTTGCCTAGTCTGATGCAAGTCGTGCATTAATTCCTTCATTTTCATCCACCATCCAATGCCGGAAATTCTTCAACTTCCCTGCTACCATGGCCATATTTAGTACATTGTCGGCCACGATGCTATGAATAGCCTCCACAAGTTTCTCACTGGAAGGAACGAAGCCTCTCAACATTGTGGATAGGATGTATGTAGACAAAAATGATGCACTAATCCAGAGCTTCTCTTCTTCCATTTTCAAAACATGGGAACTCTGGATGATCTCTTCTTTTGGGAAAGGATTCACAAATTTTTTCTGTTCCAGAAGATCTATATGGTTCAAAAGTTGATGAAACCTTCAGTAATCAATTCATTTTCTATCATACAATTGTTCAACCCTTACCATAACTATAGGGTCCAGAGATTTCCTTAAAGAGTGCTTCAAAATGTATCTCTTACACTTGTCCTTAAAAACCCAGTTCTTTCACTTGGCTTGGTGCTGCAACAAGCAAAGAAGGTATCAAAGTAAGGAACAATGATCTCTTCTCTCCTGATGGGCTTGGAAACATGTATAAACATCGCATTTCCGACTACCAGCCAACTCAAGTTCCGCGGGCAGGAATCATTAATGAGGGACGACAACAGCCAGAGTTTGGTATATTTCAGTTCTCGGAGACCAAGTCCGGCTTCTGTTATTTTGGATTTTGAAACAAAAGTCTCTATGCCTTCATCTAATGAGTTCAGTCTTACAATTTCCCGAATATAGTTAACATCCACTTGCAAAATTTCATTTTTTACTTCTTGGCCAGCAAGGATTTGATCGTCCGTCTTAAATAGATCTATGGAAAAAACCTAAAGGTTGCTGGTCGTAGAAGAATAGAATAAAGTATAAATTTGATGGAGCAATCTCTGCAATTTCCTGGCACCACAGACTACTGCGGCCACAAGATCTTCCTGAGATACGTTGTTCATTTTACGCCTATTGTCCACTTGAAACATGGCCATAGAAACGCTCTTATAAGCAACTGTGACAATGTTGCTTACCAGCAAGAGCTGCCCGATCCTTATTTCTTGGGTGGTGTAGAGTCGTCGGCAGCTATTGTCTTCGGTCGTCTTGATCTCCACAGAACCCATGAAATCGGTCACTCTCGGAGGAGAAGATGCGCGTTCGAGCAGGTAGTCTGAGATGTCATATTCACCATTCAACCTCTGGGCCTACAGACTCTTGGCCTGGTAAAGGGCGTCTTTGTATTTCGTTTGTCTCAATTACTTTTCTCCACCAAATTATCTCAAACATAAACAACATCATGAGAATGAGAGAGAAAATCAACAAAAGTTAATCCACCAACCAGATGACGCAGACTATTTCAGCGAGACGTAGAAAATTTCGCCAGGGGAGTGCCTGATAAAACTTCTAGGTATGGACTGGCTTAGCTCCCAGGCCAGGCTGCTATATGAGCGAATACCAGAGGAGGGATAACAAAATATTTGCACGCCAGTTTGAAATAGAAATAAATTAATTTCAAAAAAGATGGGGGCCATTGCCAAATTGAAATAGTGAACGGGGAGGTTTGAAATGGTAAACAATAACATTGAAATTAAAATTGCATTAACCAGCTGATGTGATAGAAGTATGAATTATGGAGTTGTGTGGGTCAGAGCGATTAATCTAGCTGCTGAAGTTGAAACCGTAAACGTTGCCGGAAAGACCATGGCTATGTATGGGTATGCATATTAAAAAGGGCATACACCAAACATATGGTACTGGAAACCAATAAATCTTATGCATTAATGGCCCAATAGCATAAGATTTATTGGTTGCCAAGACGATGCACTAAGTCAATCATTGGGTGCAGGGCACCTTTACATATGAAAGATATTATCCGAAGCACTGGTGGTTCACTGTCATTAATATAGGTAGCGCATTTCACTTCAAAGTAATTAATGACGCCAGTGTGCTTCGATGTCGTAAATACGGGGTGGATTTGAAATATGCATTTATGCGATATTCATTTGAATTTTGAAAACACCCGCCCAAACTCTAACTATTTGAATTTCAAATTTGAGAATTGTTGAATCAGTTTCATCCACGCAGTTTGAGGTTTGTTATGATGCCGCTATCGATAAATCACAACCTATATGCTATATACTTCGGTTTATTTTGAATTTTTTCTATTCCTCCAAATGTTGAGTTGGTTTGGCTTTTTATGTAAGTATATAGATATGCCATGGCAGGGCTGATATGGATTCCTCTGTACACAGGATGGAATTAAATATAATGGTAGATTACAGCTTGAACGATTTTGGTAAATTCTTTGTTATTTGTTATTGAGTTCTTGACATTACCACTCAGGTCTTCATTCCAATCTGTAAATTAACTACAATGCATCTTGAAATTGTAACCCTTTCCAGGTTGGTATTTTGGTAACTTTTTTGTTATTTGTAACCCTTTTCAGGTTGGTATTTTGGTAACTTCTTTGTTATTTTTTATTGGGTTCTTTATCATTCGGGTAAAATTTCAGAGGCACTGTCTCCAACGGAAAATTTCAAAGGTCTTTCTTAATGGATATTACCTACAGACACTTCTTGCAATTCAATAGTTAAGAGTCGCGATTCCCTGCACTTGTCATTCAGCATCAGCTTACTGGAGTTGGAGCAAACCACACAGAACCTTGGACGCACCTGAAACTGTCCTTATAATAGGAGCAATAAGTGCACTCCCTGTGTGAAATAATATGATGTTCAAACCATGAAACTCAACCTTGCAATGCATTGTAGCGATGCACATGCAATGAGAAATATGCATATGTTCAAATATGTATACACTATGTATCTACATGTTCATTCAGATTGTTTCTCAACTCTTCTTTGAAATATTATTGATTTCCATTTACTAATTCTCCTCTAAATTGACTTGGATGTCAGCATTGAATTACCAAATGGGTCCCAGTGCAGCCGTTCGTTCTTCTTCAGCGGCTTGCATGCAATTCCCAGGCATTACATCTCAACGAACTTTAAAACATGAACATTTTTAAGTGCGTGCCAATAACTATGGAGACGACAAATACTATGCTAGAAATACATGGGTTTTCAGTAACCGTAATATATATGACACGGGAAGTCTTGACTTACTGGAAATAAAAGGATTGATTTTAAAGGATTGGTTTTATTTAGGGGAATGCTTTTAACAACAAAGTCAAAGATATGAGTTTACCTGGATTTTTATTAAAAATTATATTTATTGCCAAAAAAAATTATAAAATTTAACTTTGACTATAATTCATGGTTGTATTGTGTACTCATTCATGGTTATAGTCATGGTTGTATTGTGTACTCATTCATGGTTATATTGCGAACTAAATTATTTTAGGTTAAATTGTATTGGTTTGTGATTTTATATATATGAATAAAATTTTTTATATTAATATAAATTTATATGATTATAATTCATAGGTTGTATTGTGTATTCATTCATGGTTATATTGTCAACTAAATTATTTTAGGTTAAATTAAATTGTATGGTTTGTGATTTATATATATGAATAAAAATTTTATATTAAAATAAATTATATGATTTTTTTTTTTATAGATAAGGTTGAGAGTAAGACCTGAAATGGTTAGGAGTGAGATATTATTTGGGTAATTTGTAAATTAATGACAATGTTATTTATATACTTTAGAAGAGATACTCAAATAGATATGTCTTTTGGCTCATGTACACCAAGCTTACTTGACTTATTTGCCAAAAATCCATTTGTCAACTTCAAAAATTCATATCTCATCAAGGACATCTCGGAATTCGATGCTTCTTGAAGTGTTGCATTCTCCTTGTCATCCTCTATTATCTGTTAAACACACATGGTGAGGGAAAACAATAGGAAAGATAAAGCATGCGATACATTTTTATTAACAATCTGATATACATTTATAGTACATTTGGTGACCGTTGGGATTCACATCCCAAGGTCTCTTGGACTGCTTTGTCTATTCGGCTTCCACGCTAACCCTTTAGGATTAGGTGTCCAACATTCCCCCCCTTAATCCGAAGGGTTATGTATGAGTCCAAGAAAAAGAGTTGTAATACAAAATGTGCAATAATGCATGGCATCACTAGGCTGAATGTGCTCTATGAAATGTTGGTAAAAAAGGGCGGTGGTTTAAGGATAGCCACCAACACTGGAACGCTTAGTGCAGTTCCCGGATCTCTTCCAAAACTGGCAAGAAGCTGTTAGTCTTCTGCTAGAGGAAGTGATCCTATTGTTTTAAAGAGGGAAACCATCAACCAATAAAGGGAGGCCTCACCCCACATAAAAGGTAAAACTTCAACCTGTAAAAGGGAAGTCTCAACCTGTGATGGTTTAAGGATGACCAACAACTCTGGAATGCTTATGCAATTCCTGGAACTCTTCCAAAACTGGCAAGAAGCTGTAGTCTTTTGCTAGAGGAAGTGTTTTCAATTTTGTCTCCGGAACTCTTCCAAAACTGGCAAGAAGCTGAAGTCTTCTGCTAGAGGAAGTGTCCCACATCGCCAACTGAAGGCATGTTCAGGCATCTTTGTCTCTGGCTACAACTCTGAAGCTCGTGTGGCAGGTTGTGGCTCAGGCTCGCTTGATGTGGCTTTGAAGCTTGTA
>APFE031040336.1:4261-17096 GCA_000404065.3 Pinus taeda
AATCACACACCTTCACTTATCTAGAATTCACCTTACACACACCATCACTCATTTGTTTATAAATACATCACTCCATCTTAGGAAGATAAATTAACCATAAACAACACCCCAAACGACAAAAAGCTTTAAGAGGTTGCTTAAGTACATATAGTACACCTTCACTTCATCAGCTTACGAGCCCCGGGTTGACAATTAATGACATCAATTTAGGAACACTAAATTGACTAAACAATGCTATTGATGAAGTATATTATAGGTTAACTTGTTTTTGTTAAATGATAGTTAGCTTGATGATTAGGGTTATAACATTTATACCTTAATGTTATATGCATCACGCTAAGTTGGATTGGTGTATGCAAATGGTTAGGGTTATGACACTCAGGTATGAGTTAATATGTTATGATATTATGTCATACTAATCTACATTGACTGTGTAGATCTTATTATTATGTATGAATGATAATTGTTTATGATTTGTAGTGACTATTATGGATATCATGATCTTATTTATGTTTAAGTTGATGTGTTGAGAAGTTATATCATGCTAACTAGATTGATTATGTAGACAAGATTGCCTACCTTGAGATATATTTAAGGTATGAACTTGTTTTCATCTATCTTGTGCTTGACTATTTGATTATGACATCTATTTGGTGTTTGAGTGTTTGGTGTCTAGTTCATTTATTTAACATGGTATGTTTGCAAGTTGGTTGAATGTTTGATGAATTTCATAATATGAGTATCCATTCAAATGATCTTGTTTTAAGATGATTGTACTAACACATATGTGTTGAGACAACTAATATGTACTTGAATGTAGTTGACAGTTGTAGCATTATGTCTAATGACTATGAGTTGACTATGGATTATGACATGATTGCTAGTCTTGGTAAAGGTTGATTTCAAATTGATAGATATGATTGTCTTGACATTTGGAACATGTGGTTGACATGTGTAAGAAGTTGTAGGAAACACGCTTGGTATTAGCGTGACAAGGTAATAGTTGATGTGTTTATATAACTAATAGCTGGGTGATGTGACAATGCATAGTAAGACTCTATTGCAACAAGGTAAAATGGGTAAAAGAAAGGAATTGGGCAAGAATTCCTTTGGATATGTTTGGAAACGCTAATTTCTTCTGTGTGATTCCTCCTGTGTGATTCCTCTCTTGCACGTGTTTCTTTCCTCTTGCGTAGTCCCTCAATGTGTCTGTGTGGGCTCCATTTCTGCTTCCCCCTTTGGCCCCCTTGGCTTCCCTCTAAGTCACAACGTTGTGCTACTAGGAAGTGACTTTTTATTCTAAAAGTGAGTTATGTCCTCCGTCCTCACTTTTTTTTATTTACAAATAACTATAGAAGGCAAAAATTGAACAAAATATAATATTCCAATTAGCCATGGCTAATTAGGAATATTACAATCTCCCCCGGCAAAATGTTGCTTGTCCTCAAGCAACTTAAGCAACTAATTTGTGGCAATCTATTTAAGTTAATTTGAGTTATTGTCAGTTTAACTAGTTCTAACGGTTAGGAGAACTAGTGGAGGTCAAGTTGTGGAAGTGGAACTTCAACCACACTTTGTGATCAACCAGTTAACTAATCACTCAACCCAAAATAATTTTTGCATGCAGAGAGTTTGAGTTACCCAGTTGAGATGGAGATTCTGAGGCAATCTACTATCAGTTATAGCATATTCCAATGTGTACAAGTGGTGCATGCAGTTAAAGGAAGGACCCTAGGGAATTGTTCAATTCAATAGTGGGAAATTCCTAACTAACAGGGGCCAAATTTCCTAAGGAAATAACAAAAAGAAATAGGAGCTCGGAGGACTTGAAAATTGGCTAAGTGTTGGCTAGATTCAGTAAGTCAGGCAGAGGGATAGACTATACACTTGCAGAGTTTGCTTAGGCTTCATAAAGTATATGCATTTCAACTATATTCTCTAATT
Source organism: Pinus taeda (assembly GCA_000404065.3). Classification (NCBI taxonomy): domain Eukaryota; kingdom Viridiplantae; phylum Streptophyta; class Pinopsida; order Pinales; family Pinaceae; genus Pinus; species Pinus taeda. The sequence goes on from APFE031040336.1 coordinate 6,206, forward strand.
AATATAATATAGATAGTAAGGGGTTTTGAGCAGTTGCTTTCCCCTAGATAAATCTTTGTGCATGTGTGATGTTTCCTTTTGCATGTCTATGATTCTTGTTCTAGATGGTGAATTAACTTCCACATATCAGTAGAGTAGCTTCAAGTCTTGTGATTTAGTAAATTTCATGAGTAGTATTGAATCTACGCATTAATTTCTACAATCTAGATCTCATTGTTTTGAAGGATATTAATCTAGCATTAGAATGGGTGGAGGAGGCTAACCATCTGATTTTGATCCTAAACCTGATATTGATTCCATGGAGTTGGGGGGGGGGGTAGTTATCCTAATGCATATTTGGAAGTGCCAGTGGAACCAAAACCAATAGCTTAATCAAGCAAAGGAAAACAACCAATGGGAAGCATTAGTCGTGCAGTGTGACTAACTCATGCTTATGTTAGGCCTAGTTTTGCTCTTGCAACTAATACTACTGAGTTTTCAAAGGAGTTTGAGGAGTCCTTACACTTTGAGCTAAATGATGTTTATGTGGCTCCTATTGATGATCTGATGTCTAGTAGTGGTGATGAGTTTGATAAGGAGTGATCACGTTGATCATTTATATGTAGACTTGTAGTAGGTTAGTGGCCTAGTGGCTTATAATATTTTTTTAAGACTTTAGAGGCCATTTAGAGCCTTAATGATTATGCATTTTGTTGTTGATATGTATTGCACTTGGTGCCAATTTGATAAATTCACTCTTACATGGTATATAGATGAGCAAACTTTGCATGTTTTATCTCTAATAATTTGGAATCATGGTTTTAAATGATATGGTTTTAAATCATAAAAATATTTGTTTTCATTAAAAAATAATTATTTAATGTTATTTTTAAAGATCAATTCATTGAGATCTTACTAGTCTTGTTTTTCTAGCTCTAGTTCAAATAATAGTTTGATATCGAGTTAGTTGCTTGTTACGGTTTTTAAAACCATGTTTCTCCCTTTATCTTAATTTCATGAATAATTTTATATATAGATGATTGTTGTGATGTAAACCATGTTTTAGTGTCTTAAATTAAAATGAATTTTTTCTTGGCTCAATGCCATGTACATGACTATAAAAAATCCCAGAGATGAAAATTTTCCTAGATAATGGATTAGTAACTCACTTTTATGGACGAGGAGTTATACATATGGTTCTTATTAACTAAATCAATGCTTAAAGAATGGTTTTCCTCCTAATCCATATACTTTAGAATTAAAAGTTACTCATAGGAACGCAAATCATAATAATTTTCCTTAATATCTAAATTTTAGTATACTAAAGCATTAAAAGGCACAATTTCTTGAGTTAGGGTTTACAATTCTTATAGTATAATTAAACTATCATTTGGAATGAGCTCATTATATAGAATTAAAATCTGATCTTGCACCACTTGCATCCTCTCAATTAAGCTAGTATCTTGATTGTGACGTAAAAGTTCCTTTAACACTTTTAATTTGATCATTAAACCGGTAATTACAACTCGCTATAAAGTAAAGATGCGAACAAACCACAGGTTGCTTTTCTGCGAACGACCATAGTTGTGCAATACTAACAAAGACCATTTCAACATGCCTATCAATCAATTTTAACATTAAAAATTAATAAAAATAAAAGAACCCTATCAAATATATATATCACGAATTTATACTAGAAATTTAAAAGAACAATATCAAGTACTAGGAATGTAAGAGAATAACATTAGAGATCAGATATAATAATGTTTCATATATTGATTTTAATATATTTAATGAATAAGTTTATGGGGTATTGGATTGACGGGGAATGGGTGCACTATTAAGGTACAATAGGTCAATATATATTTAATGAATAAATTTTTTTTAGTGTATCATATCATATCAATTGACATGGTTGTTTTTAACTACTATTAATAATTAAATTTAAAAAATTGCAAATAATATTTTATTAAAAATTTTACATTTACATTTATTAATTAATTTTATATATGTGTTAAATTTTAGTTTAGTTTTTCTCTTTTTTCTTAAAGATAAGATATATTATTTAATTATAGATACTTTATTAAATTATATACATAATTAATTGAAAATATTGTTAAATTATATATTAAATTAAGAATTATATTAGTTATATAGAATTTTTCATATTTCATTAAATATAAAAAAAATTAATCTTAAAAAGCATTACATAGGTAAAGACAAATTCTTCTATTATTATGATTAGTTTATTAACACGTCATAACCAAGTCATAGCCTTCATGTATGGTCATAAGTACTATAACAAAAGTATCTTGTGTTCTTCAAAAAAGCATTTTTTTAAAGTTTAAGTTTTTTAGACATTATAAATTTCTCGAAGTAAATATATTGGAATAACCATCAGAACCATCCATTGGAATACATGAGTACCTAATCATTGTAACCATTGTTTTAACAACAAGCCCTTTAGATATATGGTTCATTCAACCCCTCAAAGCACTTCTCTAAAATGTACGAAAAGCTCGATCAATTATTTTAAGATATAATTAATGCAATAGATGCACCCACTCTCTAGTATCTCCTATCCCATCAGTCTTACCTCATTCTATCATATAAAAGAACCCTTATATAGGATTTTAGTCCTAAAACATCAAGCAAAGTCCACTACCAATATGGTCCACTCAACACAAAACATTAACTACTTTTATAGGTTAAAAATGTCATGAATCTTGTGCTTGAAAAATGTTCTGAAACCAATAATTACTATCCACTTCGAGGGGGAAGGCTCCTTTTATAATAAATACAATGTATAAGACACTATTTTATCATCCTAAGGATAGGTATCCTTAGTGTGTGTGTATGTGTGTATAGGAGACGAAGGCTACAATTATAATAAAATGGTACCATGAAAGGTTCTAGCCTACATAACAATGTAAAATAGAAATGTAATCACTCAATATCTAGAGCTTAAGCATGAGTTTTAAGGTTAACATGGGCTTTATATAGGGCTTAATATGACACTCTCCTTCAAACAAGTGTTTTCCTCGATACTTGACTATTTGCGGGTGCTTCTGCATGAACAACCTATTCTACCATGATACCTCTTCCACTGGTTGGTTCTTCCATTTAATAAGGTACTCAATAATTGCTTGATTTCTCAACTGCTTAATCATTGTTTCTAGGATTGCTTTAGGTTCTAGTATAATTTTCCCTTCTTCATTAATTTCTGGTAAAATAGTTTGGAATGGGATATTGTCATTGTTTACCTTCTTGAAGAAAGAAACAAGGAAAATCGGATGTACCTGTGAAGATAGAGACATCTCCAATTTATAAGTCATTCATTTGAAAGCACTTGAGAGGGGCCATAATACCTTGGTGCTAATTTATTTACCTTCTTTTGTTGCTTGAGGAACATATGTTTATATGGTTGTATTCTCACAATACCCAATCCCCCACTTCAAATTCCCTTTCACTATTGTTGATCTTCTCCTTGAACCATCCTATGTTAGGCTATAGCCATGTTGTCCTTCAATAATTTGAGAGCCTCTTGTTGGTGTCATATATGGTCCTATAATTATCAAGCCTTTATAGTCCCTTTCAAGGGTGATGCGATGGATGAAGGATGGTAACCATAAAGTTTCATACATAGTGAATTTTTTTTATGAAGTATGGAAGGATGTGTTGTACCATCATTCTATTAAGCGAAACCACTTGCCCCATTGTGTATGTTTACCAGATGAAAAATCAATGTAGATATCCTTCTAAAAAAATATTCACAGTCTTAATTTTCCCATTAGATTAAGGATGCTAAGATCATATGCGAGCTAAATGAGTACCTAAACAAGAAAATAATTTAATCCAATTTTTTTTAGTGAAAATTGGATCTTGGTTACATACAATAATCTTCAGTATTCCATGTATCTTTTGGTCTATTTACATGAATTCTTCTACCAATAGATTTTTTTAAAAAGGATGAGAAACAGAGTAAAAATGGGCATACGTTTCCATTCGATCTACAACTACCACAATGAAACTCTTTCTTTCAAATTTGGGTAATTGTGTAATGAAACCCATTGAAACTTCTTCCCAATGGTGACTTGGTATGGTTAATGGTTGTAGGAGTATTCCCTTATTTTTTTGTCATATTACACATTCATTCACAATATTTTACATGTCTACTTTAAGACCTCCCCAATTTTTTTTTCTTGATCCTATGGTATGTCTTCAAGAACCTTGAATGTCCTCCTACATGAGAAGTGTGTAATTCCAAAAGGACCTTTTGTTTGAGCTGAGAGTAACTCTCACATAAGTAATCATGATACCACAATAATTCATTCTTACACATTATTTTTTCTACTGCATGAGGGTTCTCCTATAACGTTCCTGACCCCCAATCAGGAAACACTACTGCAACAACATTGTTTAAATTTGTGTAAATTTATTGTCGAAGTGAGAATTACTCTAAGGCTGCCATAACTTCTCTTGTGCCTAGAAGTTATGGGTAGTATGGATGCAATGCTAAATTTCATCAATCTAGTAATTAACGCATATAAATTATAAGCACACATATATGCATAGTGTAAATACAAATTAATTAAATAGACACAAACCATGTAACTAGGGTTTCAGCATAAATACGATATTCAACATAGAACATAAATATAAATCCATGTACATGTAGCATAAACAATTATCTTATAGAGTAAATTGAATTGGTTTTGGGTTCTCCACGTTCTACCCAGCCATAAACCATGTCATTCATAAATATCAACCACGAGTCACCCTCGAGATGGGACTGTAACTTCACTAGCAATAGTTTAAATACCAAACACATATAGCAAACACTAGCAAGTGCATCAAACCTAGCAACCTCGGCCTATAGCCACAAGCTCATGTTTCCCCTAACTTGCATCCAAGTGATGCAACCCGAGTCCCTTAGTAGTGCCCACCTTCTAGGGAACATTACAATTGGTTGGAATAGTCTCAACCTATGGATCTAAGAGCTCTACTACTCTTTGGGTATCTAGGTGCCCTACCAGCAAAATCAAATATCCCTTAGTTAGTGCCAGAGTCTAATCTCGAGACTCACTAACTATCTATGAATCGAGTTCCACCAAAACTCTATGGCCACCAAGCTATAGATAGAGCCACTAAGCTCTTAGAGCCACCAAGGCTCAACAAACCAAGATGCATCCAATTCGGTGTGGTTAGCTAAATAACCATAACTTAGTTAGTTCAAAAGTCTAACCACAAGATGCGTAGACTAAAAAAAACCATCCAACCATAACTGGATGAATGACTCCATAACTCCCTACCCTCGGGCAAAAACAAAACTTCATCTCACCATGTGGCACCATCCAAATCCACTTGGGCCATAGGTGTTTTTTCATCAAGAACACCACACAACTATCAATTCCTTTTGTTGGCATTATGATACAAGTATGACTCAAGTGTTGTCTTTGATGGCAACTCACTCAGATGACAGATCATAGTTTAGACTCACAGAATGAAGAAAGAAAGGTATACATAGGTTCACTATATACCAAGTCGCATATATACGCGGGTTCACTATATACCAAGTCGTGTACACACGCAGGTTCACTATATACCAAGTCATGTATATACGCAGGTTAGCTATATACCAAGTAGTGTATACATGCAGGTTCACTATAAACAAGGGCGTGTATAATGTACACACACACTTTCACAAAAGGAAAGGCGTGTACATGTCAGAAAACTAAGTTTTGGTCTGTGGTATTTGGTCCATGATATTTGGTCTGAGGTATTGACCCTAGGTATTGGGTCCAAGGTATTGGTCCTACGTGGTTTTGGACCATGGTATTGAGAGAGGCCTAAACCTAGGAGAAGAAGATCATTAGGCCAAAGCGCAAGTGTGCAAGTGATGAATATCTGATAAAGGGTGAGATCTAGTATGCAGATTATGGGTATGTGATGCTTTGTTAAGGATGCACCTATGTGGCAAATGAAGGTTGATGAACCAGGATCATGAAGTCTAAATTGCATTATCATTATATGGTATGATCATGAATAGATATAAATACTGACATATGTCTTATCCTTTATATCTTATGTTCTGGGTATATCTAAAGTTGAAAATTGCAGCGAAGGTATAAGAAATTATTTTCAGATCTGTACGTGGTTTCCCTTTGGTGAAAGTGCGTATGCATGCTGGTTCGACACAACCAAGTAGCGTATACCTTATGAGATTTGATATTTGAGGTTGTTGTTGGTTCTAGTGGTTGTTGCAGAGTTCTGGGTTCTGCTCTATGTTTTGGTGACTGTGTTTTTGATGACAGGGTTTTAGTGATTCAGTTGTTGGGTGATTCAGAGATTGATATTGCAGATATAGATGATGGTTGTATTGCAGTGGTGATTGTTTTGTATTGATGGATCCAATCTGAAAATTTTTGAAACGTGGTCCCTGGAAGAAAAGAGAAGGTCGTACCCTTCTGTAAGCCGGCGCCTACGTACTAGTAGACATATTGGCTAGTACAAGAGCTAGGGGGTTGTAGCTCCCTTCCAGTAGTAGCTAGAGAATGAGAGAAAGTTGTAGTCTTCTACAGGTGGGTGCTTGCGTACTGGTATGAGTCTGCGCCAGTGCAAAATTGTAAAAAGAAGTTTCTTATTGAAAGGAAGATAGAGACGATTGCAACAGGTGGTTTTCACCCACATTGGGTTTCCACCTTATATCATGGTGTTCATGTGTACTTCTTATGTGTGATGATCTATTTTGTTTTACTGCACCTGTTTACTATTTATATGGTTAATAATGTTCTGATGCACTCATTAAAGATCAACTAACTGAATCATAAGTTTGTTGGATATACGCTAGTTGCATTAAACACAGTTGCGTATACATTCGGGTTGCCTTAACTAAAGTAGCATAAATGAATCTAAGTATGGAATTGTAGAAAGGTTATTGATTTTATAATACTGATTCCCCCCCCCCCCACCCTCTTAGTATTATTTCCAAAACCTTTTCCATGGAGTTGCATCCCCCATTCTCTTTACCATGGAGTGGGCTCTACAACCAAATTATTTTAGTAATATCATATATGTAAAATAGTTTACATCATTTTTACAATATTATCCATACAAGCACTTAGCCAAAATTGACATATATATACCCGAGCACACTAGCCCCAAAATATATAAACATATATGCATAAGCATACATGCCCAAAAAATGACTCTGACTCACCAACCTAATAGTCACATACATCCAGCTCACTAGCCTAATATCATATGTACACATGTTTACATCATCATAACTAGGCTAAAGTATTCCATTCCTTCCCCATTATTTAGGCATTGTCCTAAATGCACTGTATATACATGTATATACAACATATGAGTAAAAAAGGTGAGGATAATTCTCCCTCATTACATCTTCCTTCTCCCATGTAACCTTTTTAGGATTGATCAGGGTCCAGTGTACCTTTACCATGCTAATAGCTTGATTTCAGAGCACTTTGACCATCCTGTCCAAAATCCGTATCGGTTGGACATGGAAATCTATTTTTGGTTCCACTTGGATCATATGCCAATAAATTACATGATTAGGACTAGGAACATACTTTTTAAGAAAGGATACATGAAATACATCATGAATATTCATAGATGTAGGCAATGTGATCCTATATGGAACAAAACTTATCCTCTTAAGACTCTCAAATAGTCCACAGTAACGTGCTATCAGTTTAGCACAACTTCCTAGTTTCACCAAGCTATTATGTGCTTTAACTTTTAAGAGCACATGATCTCCAACTTTAAATTCTCAATCAATTCTATGCTTATCTGCCAACTTTTCTTCCTATCCTGGGAAGCTTTCAAATTGTCCTTGATTTTCACCACCTGCTCTTCCATAAGGCTTGAGAAATTCCAGACCAATCTTAATCATGTCCATTGGATTACTCCAACTCAAGCGAGTATTACACCTTTTTTTGTATATGGCTTCAAACTGGATCATTTCCAACAATGCCTAATACCCATTGTTATATGTAAATTATACCAGACGTATGTATTTCTCTCATTTTAATGGTTTGTCCATCACATACATTCACAACATATCCTTAATTATTTGATTAACCCTCTCTGTCTTCCCATCATACTCTGGGTGGTACTTTGTGCTAAAATTCAGATTAGTACCTAGCCCTTTAAATAATCCCATCCATAAATTGGACGTGAAATTAAAATATCTATCTGAATTCATTTCCTTAGGTACCCCGCGAATGCTGCAAATTTTCCACATGTAAATATAAGTTATATTAGTTGCTTTGTATATTGACTTTATTAGAATAAAATGGGCATCTTTGGTGATTTTATCCACCACCACCATTATAGAAGCATGCCCCTTTGCTGTTATGGGAAAAATGGCAATGAAATCAGTTGATACAACATGACATTTCCACTTAGGAATGGGAACTAGTTGTAACATCCAACTATATAATTAGCCACTTCTCTTTTTAACCTTGACCAAAATTACTACTGTTTAATTTTTGTAAGTGTTTTCGGTAACTTAGGTGACCAACATACAATGCCATATGCATTTCCTTTAAATTTAATTCTTACCATTGGTGCAACTGGCCCATAAAAGCTGATTTTATACAAAATAATTTCATCTTTTCCCAATTCATAATCCCTGTACTTTGGGTGTACATTATTGTGTTGTAGATTACCTTTAATTTCAATATACTGTCAACATAAATTTTCAGCCTCTATAATCATGTTCATTAAATTGGCTATGCAAATACTTATTGCTATAAAAATCATGGTGTGCACCCTCTGGACAAGTACATCAGCTACCCTATTTTATTTTCACTTACTATGCTTGATCACAAAGTCATTCTCATCCAACAATTCCAACCATTTTATTTTCCAATCATTTAGATCTAGATGCTCGTACAAATAAAGTAGCCCATAATGATTAGTTTTCAATTTAAATATTTAGCCCATGAGATATTGCCTCCACGTTTTAAAGGCATGGATTATAGCTACTAACTTCAAATCATGGGCAACATAATTCCTCTTGTTCTCTTTTAATTTTCTAGACTAATAGTAGAGTACATGCCCATTTTTCATGAACACTCCTTTGGTTCCTTCTTTACATGCATATGTGTGTTGAAATGTGGCAACAAGAGTATTCCAATTTTAATTTGTCCTTAAATTAAAATTGTGAATTAAAATTCGAATTTAGTCTCACCATCTGCTTGGAAATAATTAATTAATGCATTATTAATTAATTAGTTATAGAAATTAAAGTTAGAAGTCTTTTTGAAGTCATGCAACAATTATCCCTTAAATTAAGGAGATAAGATTGAGTTATATTTGAGTTGTAATTAATTAGCTCAGTTTAATGATTTAAGTCCAGTTAAATTAGTTCCAAACTGTTTGAGGAACTAATTGTGAGTTATTAGTCAGTTGATGCATGCATGCACTCAACCAGTGTACTCCAGATAACTAAAGATTTCCTCATCAGTAACTCATGCATGTCTATTCTAAGAAAGGCCCAGTTGAGATAAATGTTAAGGACAATGTACTATTAGTTTCACGTTTTCTCCTATAAAGGAAACTTATGCATGTAGTCAAGGCAAGGTTCCTTGAGGATTGCACAGCTCTGATAGTGTGTTAGAGCACTGCGTGAGAGCAGTGTTCCACTGGGTGAAGAAGATCATCCCAGAGGAACTGCGCAAGGAAATAGGAGCTTGGAGGGCAGAGGAGAAGGCTTGTGAGAAGCTTTGATTGCCTATGAGCATCCAGGAGGATTGTACGGAGAGCTAGCTAGTTGTGAGAGCTAAGGCTTTGTATAATTTTGATGTATTTCCACCTTATATGATAATACATATAGTGGGGTTTTTAGTTGAGGCTTTCCCCTAAGTATTTTTTGTGTTTCATGTGCATTGATTCTTATTCTTCTGGTTATATGTGTTCAACTCGATCTTGCTCAATCTTTAAGCTTCCACAAATTGATAGTAGAAGTAGATTATAGTATTTTTCTTTAGTTATATTACATTATCAGTTTAATCTACAATCAGATTTTCTACAGAGATCTCATAGGTAGATTTGTAGAGAATTTGCAAAATTTCTACATGGTATTGGAGCCAAGTTTATCGGAGTTGTGAACAATATACAGAGAAGAGAGTTTGAAGTTTGAATTTCGGGGTTGCAAGTGCCAATCAAATTCATATCATACTTCAAATTGAGATTGGACATTATGCGACCAATTGCCCATCAGAGAAGTCCAAGAAGGGATCCTCGGTAGGATCAGAAGGTGAGGCATTAGCCTCTCAATTAGAAATGGAATTTACCCTCATCACATGCATGGTGTCATCGACGATGGATTGTGTTTGGTATATTGATAGTGGAGCCTCATTCCACATGACCGACGATAAAAGTTTATTCAGTGCCTTGGAGGAGAAAGACCTCAAGATGCGCATAGGGATGGGTGACAATGAAAAGTATAATGTTTTAGGAGTGCGTACAGTTTCTTTTCAGAGGGAGCATGGAGCTCCTCTCATCTTGACAAATGTGATGTATGTGCCTGGACTGAAGAAGAACTTGGTATCCGTCGTGATGTTGGAGGACAAAGGTTACGATGTTGTCTTCAGTAAAGGAAAGGCATTCCTGAGACACATAGACATGGGTCAGACCAAGAGGATAGGGATTTGGGTGAAGAATCTCTATAAACTAGAGGTAGATGACTGTGCAGCATTGGTATGAAAGCAGAATTGGTGCAAAGCCAAGACATTGGCGAGTTGTGGCACATGTGGTTGGGCCATTTGCATCATGGGGCTTTGAAGATAATGTAGTAGATATATATAGGACTTCCCAAAGGTAAACTTGAGCAATTTGACACATGCAAAGGTTGTACCTTGGGAAAGTACACCAAGTCTTC
>APFE031040336.1:18472-34548 GCA_000404065.3 Pinus taeda
AAAAGGATGTGGAGTTGTTTGTGTCTCAGGGCAAGTATGCCAACAAGATACTCAGGAGATTCCACATGGAGAAGTGCAAGCCCATGCAGACTCCCCTAGCAGATAACTAGAGGTAGGAGGATGCTACGTCAAGAGAAGTAGTAGAGGCTACTATGTATAGGCAGCTTGTGGGTTCACTGATGTACTTAGTGAACACACGACCAAATTTTTGCTATGTAGTGAACAAGCTATGTTTCGGCCTACCAAGATGTTTTGGAAGGTAGCAAAGCATGTATAGAGATACCTCAAAGGCACATCTCAGTATGGATTATGGTACAAACGGACCTAGGGAGTGAAGCTATAGGGCTTCACTGATGCAGATTGGGTAGGGAGTCCATCAGATCGGAAGAGCACATCAGGAGGGATTTTCAACCTTGGTTCAGCGGTAGTTTCTTGGTATAGTAGGAAACAAAGGTCAGTTGAACTTAGCTCAGCAGAGGATAAATACATGGCTGCAAGTCAGGCAGCATGTGAGGCCATATGGATGCCGAAAATCCTAATTGGTTTGTTTGATCAAAGGATGGATCCAACTGTGATCTGTTGTGATAATCAGAGTTGTATCAAACTCTCTGAGAATCCAGTATTTCATGATAGGTCCAAGCACATCGACATCCAGTATCATCATCTTAGAGACTATGTGTCGAGGAGGATCATGTTGTTGTAGTATATTTCGACAGAGGAGCAAGATGCTAACATTTTGACAAAGACATTGTCAAAATGTAAATTTGAGTTCCACAGAGACAGGATCAGGGTGGCAAATAATCCCTTTCTTATTGAGAGGGAGTGTTGAAATGTGACAACAAGAATATTCCAATTTTAATTTGTCCTTGATTTAAAATTCGAATTTAGTCTCACAAGTTGCTTGGAAATAATTAATTAATTCATTATGGATCAATTAGTTGGAGAAATTCAAGTTAGAAGTCTTTCTGAAGTCATGCAATAGTTGTGGAGTACTAAAGAAGGTATGTTTTTGGTAATTGTTTCAGCATCTTTTCGTTGGAACTTACAAACCTTTTGCATCATGAACTAGGACACTTGCTCCTGCACTATTACGTTTGGTTTATGCATGGTTTGCTTATCGACGTTAGTAATCTAATGTGTTTTGTAAGTTTGCATCACATGCTCTGTTATGTTTAATTTATTAAGGTTTCTAAAGACATAACTATTGTATTGACTCTACATCGTATCACTATTCTTTTAAGTGTTGATATAATACTACTAGTCTCTACAGAATGTTGTTGCTATTTAATTACAGAACCTTTGTGTTGTGCACTTGTTCATTGACATTACGGAATTCATCTTGGGAGTTATGTTCTTTGCGATTGTTGGATCTATAAACAATGTTGTTCTATTTTGAAATGCAGTCGTACTCTTTTTAACTGAGATTGATAACTGGATCAGATTACTATTAAGGTTTGTTGTGTGTATATATGGTTTTCAAGCGTAATTCATCATTAATATGTGTTGTTCCATTTTGGTGTGTTGTTCAATCCGTCCTTAAGAGTGAAGGATTTTCGTTTGATTCCTGTAGATTACGATTAGTGCATTTGATCTTGTAGACTAAGGTGTTACTGCTTGTTAGACTTAGTTGTTGTTACAATTTCTTGTTTGATGTTCCATTTCAGGTTTACTATTCTATTTCTTAATTGTTGTTCCATTTCTTGTCTGCCGTTTCATTTCCTATCATTTGTTATTTTGGTGTGAAGAACGATCTCAGGCTGTAGTGAGCATTGACATCTACTGTCCGACTCCCAGATCCACGACTATTCTCTGGTTTCCTTTTCCATCAGTTTACAAAGGGATGAGTTATTGCTACTAAACCCTTGACTGATAAATTGCTTAGTTTTCTGAATGTGTGGTTTAATCTTTTGAAGTAGTTAGCTGTAAACAAGCATCCGTTTACTCTTGTATTCTCGAACATTGTACTACTAACATTACTCTGGCAAATGATAGCCTCAGACTGAGACACTCTTTGAAATAACAAAACGTTCCCGGATTGACATATTAATGTGAGGTAATTAGAGGTGAAAGAGACCCTTTTTATAGCTCGACTTTTTGGTGCTATTGCCATGGAAAGAGTGTAGCCATTTGTTCTTTTTTCAGAGTAGTGTACGAACGTGCTAGGGAAGAATTTGATTTTAAAAATAGAAGGTAAGAACCTACATGTGGAGCATGTAATAGCCCTACTCTTCTGCCCACTTTCCTACAGATTTTCTGTTGTTTTGTTTGGGTAGAATTTAGTAGTTGATTTGTGTGCATGACTAAGAAGAAATAGCCAGAAAAGAATTCCAAACCTCTACCCAAGCCAGAAAAAGCTAAGGGCCCGGTGACCCTTGGCCAACCAACCTTCATAGACGAAATCTTCAAGAAAGCAGAATCTTAACCCTCAGTAGGACCCATAAAAGTTATTTCTAGATAGCCTACTAGTTCCCTTCAAGCCACAGGATCACCATCTGTAGCCTTTGCTGAGGTGCATAGCCAAACTGAAGAGCAAGACTTTCAAGAAATCAAAAATTCTACTCCAGAACTATTGCAGGAAGGGAATTTCAGTAATATTTGTGAAGGAGGATGAGAGATAGGGGAAACTGAGGAACCGAGATCTCCTCTTGGGACAACTCAGTGATTGAACAACCCAGCCAAGGGAAGTGCTGCAAAAATCATTTTTGAAGAAACTCAATCTCCTCAGACATTAGGCACTCTCATTATCCCAGATAGAGGAAGTGCTATTAAAACCATTCCAGTTAAAGCCATTCCCCCTCAACCTAGGAATACCCTCCTAGATATCCAAGAAGGTTATTGGAATATATTCGACCAAATGGCTCAAAACCAGCCAAACACCCAAACCTCTACATTACAATACCCCATAGTGGATTATGCAGCAAATGCGCCTATGAAAGCAATCCCTCTTCAACATATCCATACATTCCACAGTCTTACATCAGAAAACCCGGATGCATTTCTATTTGAATTCGATGTGCTGTGTAGGGGATATGATTACACCACCGACCCCCAGAAACTGAAATTATTTCCCTCTACATTAAAAGGGGTTGTTTTAAGATGGTTTATGGGATTAGGTGGCGGGGTTATAAATAACTGGGATCAAATGAAAGATTATTTTCTAAAAAAATATCAGGACTATTGCAGGTCTAGAGAATTGAAGGACGAAATATTCCAGATGATAGCTAGACCAAACGAAACATTAGAGGAGTATGTGGAGCGTTTTCAGTATAATCTTCAAAGATCTCCTTATGCATCACTGCCTTTACCTGATAATGTGTTAAAAACATCATTAATAAGGGGCATGAAGGAACAGTGGATTGAAGCATTAAACATTATGGGAAAAGGAGATATTTATCAAGAAAATTTTGCTGACATTATTAATTTATGTATCAGGAGCTTGAGAGGCAGCACAAGATTAAAACCGGCAGAACATGATCGGTTTGTAAGAGATAGAAAATTTCGACAGAAGGACTAACAGATGTAGAAATTGGAAATTTATTGGAAAATTTTAAAACTGATATACTAGGGACACTAACTACACAACTTGATATTATGTAGGCCAAACAGAAGCAAATGGAGGTAGAACAGAATTTGGCAATCTTCTGCCCCTGATGCAGGAAAAAGCATAGCCATAAGGAGTGTCCACTGGATGCAGTCCAAACATGCGCCATCTGCATAAAAGATCACCTTACGAAAAGTTGTCCCTCACTTCCCGGATTAAAAGCAATATATAAGGAAGCAGAAGGAGAGCCAGAATCGGTGTATTTGCTCAACTACCGTCGTCGGTGGCAGCTGCGACAATCTGGTATGTTTCCAGACCCAACTTCTTCTTTTCAGTCTCCGTAGTATAATGCTAAACAATATAATATGTGGCAAAGTCAATTCCAATCCCCGTTTCCAAACTGGTCACCACAGTCGTTTCCTTCCTCAACCCTGTGGCTGAATCAGGCAAGCCAATCTGGTTGGCCGAATCTTCCTTATACCCCACCATATTGGAAAAGTAACGCATATCCACCACAATAGACTCCCCCTACTTCACAAAGTTTAGCCTGGAAGACAAACTGGCAGAGACCAATGCATCAGCCAGTAGGAACCATTCCGCTCCCTCAACCTACACTGCCAGCCTTACAACAAAATCCCTAGTCTAATCTGAGACCGCAACTCCCAGCCCAACCCAACCCCAATCCAAATAACAGACTGGTCCAATCTGTCCAAATCATAGAAACACTAGAAATAGGAGCCGATCTGAGGAAGTGTAATGATCTTCAGTTAAGATCTGGGTGTATTACTGAAACCGAGGGAGATAAGACAGTTCAGGTTGAAAATCAGTTACACAGAGAACATTTGTCACAAGAAGAGGATGTGAATAAACAAAAAAATCATAATCAAGCAACCACATCCTCTCCCCCATTCCTAGAATGATTAATCATACCTCGACCTATATAATATCTTGATTTTGACATTCTAGGAGAATTACAAAATTTGTACATAAAAATTCCATTCCTCCAAGCCATTCAAGACATCCCGATATATGCAAAAACTATCAAACAATTGTGTATAAAGAAACCAAGGAGGAATATAACAAATAATCCAAGAGTCCAAGTAGTCGGCACTCTATCTAACTTATTATCAGGAAAATAAACACCCATTAAATACGAAGGCCCAGGAAATCCAATAGTAACTGTGCAAATTTATGGTCAGACCCTTTCCAATTCCTTAGTTGATCTAGGAGCTGCAATCAATATCTTAACAACCACTAATTGCCAAAATCTAGGCATTACATTTGTAGAACCCACCTCTACCTTGCTAGAATTGGCTGACTGATCTATGGTTAGGCCGGAGGGCACACTACATGAAGTCATGGTCTCTGTTGACTCCTAGGAATATCCAACCAATTTTCTGATAATAAATCCCAAAACCCGACTTGATGGACATCCATTGATTTTAGGTAGACCTTGGCTTGCCACTACCGATGCTTATATTTTATGTCAGCAAGGAAATATGACCATAACCAGAGGAGCAAATATCAAGAACTTAGTTCTATATCCTCTAGTGTAGCCAAGTGTCACAATAATCAAAACTAATAGGCACCCTGTATCATACCTTACTGATAACATTAGATCTCCATTAACTATACAAGAGGCACTTTTTCAAAGACCAAATAGAAGACAATGCCATTAATAATTTTATTAGTCAAACTGAACTCACATCCCGCACACAATGTCACATGATAAAGGTAGCATTTGATAACAAATTAGAAGAAGATCCTCTTAAAGATACACATGATCAAACAATACCTGTTACCTCTGTTGCAAATAGTAAAATTTTGGAAATTGAACCGGGAAAAACCTTAAATATTAATGCCGACCTCACATCCGAACAAGAAATGAAGCTCATCCATTTGTTAAGGAAATATAAAGAAGCATTTCCATGGGACTACCCTGATATGAAAGGAATTGACCCCCAATTATGTACACACCACCTTTATATAGAAAAAGATGTGAGACCTGTTCGTCAGCCTCAGAGAAGACTTAATCCTCATCTAAAAGATGTGGTAAAAGTTGAACTTCAAAAACTTTTAGATGTCAATTTCATCTATCCTATCTCTGATAGTAAATGGGTCTCTCCGCTTGTGGTGGTACCAAAAAAGAATGGAAATGGAGAATTGTGACGACTAAAAGCTAAATAAAGCAAACACAAAAAGACCACTTCCTCTCCATTCATCCACCAAGTATTAGGCACTTTTAGAAAGAAATTCTTTTCTTCATGAATGGCTTCATGGATACAATCAGATTCAGATTGCCCCTGAAGACCAAGACAAAACTACTTTTACTTGTCCTTGGGGAACATTTTCCTACTGAGTTCTACCTTTTGGCTTATGCAATGCTCCTGCCACATTCCAAAGGGCTATCCTCAACATTTTTGCAGACTTAATAAATGAAGGACTTGAAGTATACATGGACGAATTTACACCATACGGAGATGATTTCAATCCAGCATTGGATACACTAGAAAAAGTTCTACAACGCTGCATTGCTACCAGGCTTTGTTTAAGCCATGAAAAATGCTATATGATGATGACAGAAGGACTTATCCTAGGACACTATATTTCAACAGTTGGCATTCAGGTAGACCCAGCCAAAATCCAAATAATTTTGCTTATTCCCACTCCTACCACTCAAATGGAGGTATGCAGTTTTCTTGGACTTTCTGGTTATTATAGAAGGTTTATAGAACATTATTCGCATATTGTTGCACCTTTGTATGCACTAACTGATAACGTTGATTTTCTTTGGACAGAAAAATGTGAACATGCTTTCAAGGATCTGAAGAAGCTTGTGTCCACAACCCCAGTCCTTCAAGGACCAAATTAGGATTTTCCATTTCAGATATCATCTGATGCCTCAGATACAGCCATTGGAGTAGTCCTTGAGCAGGAAGAGGATAAAAAACCATATGGAATTTATTACATCAGCAAAAATTTATCCCCTGCTAAATTAAACTACACTGTTACTGAAAAGAATTTCTAGCTGTAATACATGCTGTCAATAAGTTTAGACATTACATTACTGGATATCTTGTATTCTTGTACACAGATCATTCTGCCATAAAATATTTAGCAAACAAGCCTATCACAAATGGCAGAATAACTAGATGGCTGATTTTATTGCAGGAATTTGATATTACAATCAAGGATTGACCTGGAAAATAAAACCCTGTAGCTAATTTTCTCTCAAGAATGCCAAAGCCAATCGATGCAGCAACAGTTGAAGATCAATTTCCGGACGAGCATCTATTTGTTGTGGCTGTTCAAACACCCTGGTATGCTGATGTTGCCAATTACCTAGCAGTAGGTAAATTACCAAAGCATCTAACCCCTAATGACCGGAAACAGATTTTTCAGCGGAGTACTCGATTTTCTTAGATTGGGGGCTATTTTTTCCACACAGGGGTAGACATGCATATTAGGATATGCGTTCGAGAAGATGAAATCTTTGACATTTTAAAAGCCTGCCATGATGGACCATGTGGCGGACATTTCACCAATCGCAGAACTAGACATAAGGTGCTACAAACAGGGTATTATTGGCCCACGATTTTCAAAGATGCAAAGAAATTCATCCAAGCCTGTGACAATTTCCAGAGAGAAGGACGCTCTGGTCAGTCTGATGAGATGCCTCTGAAACCACAGCTAGTCATCGAACCATTCGAGCGATGGTACCTTGATTTCGTTGGACCAATTAACCCATCATCAAACCAGAAAACATATATTTTGGTGGCAACATAAGATGTCACCAAGTGGGTTGAAGCAGAGGCGTTGCCAAGAGCTACAGAGGGTTCTGTCATACAGTTCCTGTTCCATCTATTTGTGCGTTATGGTCTTCCAAGAGAAATAATATAGACGATGGACCACAATTTGCTGGGAACAAAATAGCTGCAACACTCAACAACTATTATGTACAGCATAAAATCACTACTCCATACCACCCATAGGCAAATGGGCAGGTAGAAAGTAGCAATAAAATAATATAAGCAATCCTAACAAAAACCATTGCATCACATAGATTTGATTGGGCTACCAGACTACCCGAAGCACTGTGGGCTTATAGAACAACATGGAGAAGTACCATTGGTTACTCACCTTATCAATTAGTGTTTGGAAAAAAACCCATTTTCCCCATAGAATTCGAAATCCAAACATTGCGAACAACACAGGAAGTTGGCTTAGATCTAACCGAGGCACAGATTAATCGATTACAGCATATCAGTGAGCTGGACGAAATGAGGCTCTCTGCACTTCAAAACACTGCACTGATCCAACAACAGCGAGCTAAATGGCATGATGTTCTCATTAAAAATAAATTCTTCCACGAAGGAGACTGGGCACTTTTGTACGATTCCAGGTTTCAAGAATTCCCTAGAAACTTTAGACTCGTTGGTTGGGACCATACGAAATCCAGAAAGTACATGACAATGGTACCCTTACTCTAATCACTATTGACGGTTCTGGATATGCTTTCAAGGCAAATGGCCACCGAGTTCATCTTTATCGCAAACCACTCACTCGGGAGTCCTTTTGCTAGCAGCTACGCTGAGACTCTGATATGGAAATTTTGGGGGAGGGAGAGAATTCTTCCTCACCTATAATTCATTAAGAAATTTATTTCTTTTCACAGTTTGTACATAATTTCTTTTCTTTTGTTGAATCATTTTTGTACATATTTTTGAATCAACGCTTTGCCATTACTATTTTTGATGTTCCTTTTCTCAAAAGGACAAAATTTTCTTCCCATTGTTCCTTTTTCAAAAGAACAACACCCTTTGGATCAGCCGTCATTTTGCTATAATTTTGTTCTTTTTCTTTATTTTTGCTTTTTGTTGTTCCTTTTTCAAAGGAACGACATTTATGTGTTTTGCTGTTCCTTTTCCAAAGGAACATCATTTTCGATTTTTGTTGTTCCCTTTTCAAAGGAACGACATTTCTGTGTTTTGTTGTTCCTTTTCCAAAGGAACAACATTTTCGGTTTTTGTTGTTCCTTTTTAAAGGAACGACATTTGTGTATTTTGCTATTCCTTTTCCAAAGGAACAACATTTTCGATTTCTGTTGTTCCTTTTCCAAAGGAATGACATTTTTGTGTTTTGTTGTTCCTTTTCCAAAGGAATAGCATTTTCAATTTTTGTTGTTCATTTTTCAAAGGAACGACAATTGTGTGTTTTGTTGTTCCTTTTCTAAAGGAACAACATTTTCGATTTCTGTTGTTCCTTTTCCAAAGGAACGACATTTCTGTGTTTTGCTGTTCCTTTTCCAAAGGAACAACATTTTCAGTTTTTGTTGTTCCTTTTTCAAAGGAACGACATTTCTGTGTTTTGCTGTTCCTTTTCCAAAGGAACAACATTTTTGGTTTTTGCTGTTCCTTTTTCAAAGGAACGACATTTGTGTGTTTTGCTGTTCCTTTTCCAAAGGAAAAACATTTTCGATTTTTGCTGTTCCTTTTTCAAAGGAACGATATTTGTGTTTTTAGCTATTCCTTTTCCAAAGGAACAACATTTTTAATCTTTTGTTGTTCCTTTTTCCAAAAGGAACACCACTTGCATTCTTTTGCTCTCCCTTTTTGAAACAGCTTGTTCCCCTTGCTGTTCTAAATTAAGGATGCTTACTGTTCCTGTTCTTTCAAGTCTTTTAGAATACAACTATGCACTTATGCAATGGATACAAAATCACAACATACTGAAATCAGTGAATCATGAAATCGCTATTTTTATAAGAAATTGCTTTGAATTGGTAAAGAGGACAGAAGGAATTACACGCTTATTCATTATCTTTTGTTGTCATTGCTCTACTAACTCTGCTCTGATTGGTTTTCTTTATCATGTTGGTCCCTTTTAATCCTCTTTGATTATTATTCAGGAATAAGAGCAAAGGGTTTATCTCTTCCTATTGAAATGTTAAGACTTCTTCCACCATTCCTACTCTTAAGGAGTGTTGAACCACCCTTTGTGTATAAATAGGGAAAGTCCTCTATGAAAAAGAAAGAAAAAAGAGAAAACAATGATGTCTTAATGACTTATAAGTTGTCAAACGCAGGATAGGGGGTCTCATCAAGAGCCAGCATACCATGATCATGAGGACGAAAGCGAGGTGGCATTCCCACTATGGCCACCACACCAGGGATATGGTCCAAAAGGTATATCAAATAAAGAACCCTGGAACAGGAGGTCTCATCATGAGCTGGCCTACCCACCTTTCACTCCTTCCTCGTGAATGGAATTATGGCTAACTGGTCACCAAGAGCATAATGGCCTACATTTTGACATCACACAACATTTCCTTAGCATACACAAAGGATCATGGTTCCATAGGTGAAATAAACAACTCTGCCAAGGTTATGGACACCTGTCAGCAGTAGAGCACTGTTAATGGTATTGAAGTCACATTATTTACACCAATATGTAGCTATTAACACCCTTCTGTTTCTTATGCCTTAGTAATCAATCATATATTTTTTCCCGACTATACAACGCATGTACATCTATTATCACCAATCATGACAGAACAATTGACAATGACCGCATGAGACTCCGTATCCACGGCAGATGTCCTATCCCCCCAGCCTCGTATCATATCACCGCATTTTCTTACGTATAAGTGACCCAAATCTACGCCTCAATTTCGGTAATTTGCTACTTTTGTAAACATGGCATATTACCATACGCTATTCCTTAAGGACTCTGTTTCAGAACGGCACGTCGCTCCTTTATTTGACGGCCGGGACGGCCCATCACATTGTGGGGGGAGGTTAACCTCATCATTCCCTAGATTCTGTGTCAGATCACTATTCGGGAAGCTGTGTACTTGGGAATAGCACGGCTCAATGGTATACTATTTTTTATTTTTTTGCATGACTTGTTGTTCATAAGCCATTTCCATTGTATACTCTGGAACATTAGATTTTGGGCGAGTCTTGTGTCTGTCAGCCTCTCTATGTTTCAAACAGCATGAACAGCTACCGTTCCACTGTCAAAACTTTGAGATTTTACAACGAAACCATAAACATGGGAGGAAGATCGATTCGGAGAGAACCGTAGGTGTTAGCAGTCTCTGATGCTGCACGGGAAATCCTGGCAAGAGTAGGGTGGCTAACTTATCTCAATCGCTTACAGGACTCCAACAAGACTGTAACAACTGAATTCTTGTATAACTTGCAAGAGGATCACTCCACAGTGAGGGGGAGACACATAGCAGTCACCGATGACATAATCGCAGAAGTCTTGGGACTGCCAACCGCTGGACATGTATGGACGTTAAAGAAGGAGAGATTGCAGAAGATCATAGAAATCTTCTAGGAGGAAGGCCAGAGCCTAACAATTAGAGGAAAGGGGGTTCTGCCGGCAGCATTAGGAGAGTCGTGGGTAGAATTGGCAAAGACCATTCAAAGCTACATCACCTATGAAGGCAGAAAAGACGTGGTAAGACCACGACATCTTAAACTCTTAGTTGTATTAAAGCAAAAATGCTCTGTAAATTTACCTGCATTTTTGAATTCATTACTTCATGACATTGCATGGAGCATGAAAAAGGCAGAGCATGTAGAGTCAGTTGTTAGTCATCATGGGTTGATTCAGTTAATAGCCAGCCATAGCCTTACGCAGTAGCAGAGTAGCTGGGAAGAGCTAATTGCCATGATAGATGGAGGATTGACCACACCATCCCAAAAACATAAACATGCCATCAATACACCTGAGCATCCAGAAAAACGAAGGAAATCAGTCTGGCTAGCATGACTACGAGGGAGGCTAGAGAAGCCCCAAGGAAGCACCAACCAACCGGTAGATATAGAAGATGAGCAACCCCCATGATTAGAAGGGAAAGACAATGAGAAAGGAATGCAGGAAAAAGAGGAAGGAGAAATGGAAGAAGAAACCGAGCAATCTGAGCAGGAGGAGGAAATAGAACAACAGGAAGGTAGCCCATTGCAGGATCCATTAAGAGAAGATGAATTGGCCAAAGTTTTGGCCAATATGGGCGAATATGGCAAACCTTCCAGTCCATTAGATCTCCATGCCGAAGAGGAACCTCAAGAGGGAAATGCACCTGAAAAATCACATGCAGAGGAGGTAGAAGAAGAGAATCTTCCTGTTCATGATGAAAATATGACAGGAGATGCAGAACAGGAACAATCCGTTCCTAGCCAGACGACACCAGAAGAAATTCTGGAGGAAAGGGGGGCAGAAAAGGAAGTCACCCAAGAAATAACAAAATCAGTTAGGGTTCTTGCCGAGGAGCAACCAAAGTAGAGCAACAAAGAAGCACCCCAGAAAGAAAATCAGGGAATTATTCATAGTCCAGGCTACAGTGAACAGTCTACTCTTCCTTCTAATGAAATTGAGGAAATTAATAAATTACGAAAAGAATAGCAAAGGCTACTGAATGTAATAGTTCAGCTCCGACAGCAGATCAGGATTTTAAAAGCAAGGAAAATAGTAGAAAGGACTTTGGGAAGGAAAAATGCAACCACTCCAGCAAAAACCCTCAAGACAAAGGATCGGAGGACCAGAGTCCATCCTACTGTTCAAAACCCTATCGAAAAGCAGGTTGTTGTTCCAAATAATGTTGAGAAGCAGACTGTTGTTCAAATTAAAAAGGAACAACATTGGACTGATACCCACGTTAAGATAGAAATGGATGATATGTTGACCCGTGATAAATAAATTCAGACAGAGACACCACCTTCGGGAGTGATAAGGGTCATGAACACAAAACAATGCAATAGGAAAATTTAGGTAAAACTCCTGGCCTCCACCACCACATGGGAAAGAGATCCGAAAACAGTAACCCTACGAAAGGGTTTGAAACAAGCTTAGCAAGCAGCAGAAAAGCTTATAGAGCAAACAGTCCCTCGAGAAGAATATGAAGAGCTACAATAGTAGCTTAGGAACGTCAATCTATCCGAAAGCCAAGCCTTTGAAGGGTGGCAAAGGGAAGAAGAAAAAGTCACGAAGGTAACTCGTAGGTTAGATATAGTTATCAAGCAGATGGATACCTTATGTTCTTTATACAATGACTTCCTAGCATGTAGAGCCCTTGCTAAGAATTATGCCTTGTTTTTAATGGAACGATATTTACAATTGAAAATAAAGGCTGTTAAAGCAGGTGCTCCCATACAAATTAACACCATCGATGATTTTATAAACTGCTGTAAGCACTATGGGGTAAAAGTTCAAAGACTACTGTGTGAGTTTTATTTACATAACCTTGTATTAGACCAGGAGACCGAGCTGAACCCTGGCCCTTTTGTTGGGAATATCTAATTACAAGCATTTCTTTCATTTGGGGTTAATAAAATTAAATGGCTTAAAGCCTATAATGCTTTCCAAAGACAAGAAAATGGATTAGATTTGTGCGTAAGAGCTGAGCCTAGGAATCCAGTACAGTTGTGGAGAGAACATAGAAACCTCATGAAGACTCCAAGTGCAATTGAAGCATTAGGACCCATTCATGAGGCAATCATTCGATAGGGAATATAATACTTTTTCTCTATCAAAGACCTTGCCATTGATGCGGTTAAATTTCGATATCAGATCTCTAATCTGAATATCCAGCTTAGGGAACCATTTAAGTATGAAAATTTTAAATTAGCCGCCAATTGCTTGCATCTCTATGGCGAAGTCATTTTGAGGGCAGGGCCATCCTGGTTAGGATATAGGTTCCGGAGTCCAATTATTTGGCACCCTACACCTGGGTACCAAGCCCTGTATGAGATGCCTTAGGGTTAGACAGGCCATTTCTTTGAACACCTAGTTATGCATCATGGTTGTAGGCCTTCACATGAGATTCCATCTCCAGCCTACTTTCTCACTGCCTTACATGTCAACTACAATTTTTTCATGAGGGCATGACAAAAGGGTAAGCAGGGGGGTGTGTGGAGTACTAAAGAAGGTATGTTTTTGGTAATTATTTCAGCATCTTTTCATTGGAACTTACAAACCTTTTGCATCATGAAATAGGAAAATGATAAGGAATTTTAATAAAACCCGTGAGATTAATATGCAAGATGAAAACACTGAAAACTGTCATTTCCTTATGCAGAAAGAAGGAAAAATGAGAAACTGTTGTTCCAAAGGAAAAGACAAGGATGGGTTAACCGTTGTCCCTTTGATGGGGAACCGTATGCAAACAAGGCAAAACAAATCAAAGTGAATCAGCCCTGGAAAGGAAGTGGAGATATCGGCTCGGCGTAGGAAATAAAAGAGATGACTGAGGACTAACGGTTCCGCGAATCCCTCAGGATCCTTGATCCTGAGGGATCGCTGCTTTAACTATTTTTGCACCTAGATATCTCCGCCTTCACCATTATAAAAGGGGCAGCACTGTTAGCTCGAGGAGCGTTAGAATATGTTATGTTTTATGTAATTTCCTTTAAGATTAAAACTTTGATCATCGAGTCTCGTTAAGAACTAATCTATTATAATTCCGCTTTATGCATTAATACACACTTGGTTGCTATTTCATCTCTGAGTCTAGAATAACTTCAACCGGTGTACCCTTGGAGGCTAAGGGCCTGGCCTTGGAGGACACTTGCTCCTGGACTATTATGTTTGGTTTATGTGTGGTTTTCTTATCAACGTTATTTGGTAATCTGATGTGTTTTGTAAGTTTACATCACATGCTCTGTTATGTTTAATTTATTAAGGTTTCTAAAGACAGAACTATTGTATTGACTCTGCATCGTATCACTGTTCTTTTAAATGTTGATACAATACTGCTAGTCTTTACAGAATACTGTTGTTGTTTAATTACAGAGCCTTTGTGTTGTGCACTTGTTCATTGACATTACGGAATTCATCATGGGAGTTATGTTCTTTGCAATTGTTGGATCTATCAACAATGTTGTTCTATTTTGAAATGCAGTCGTACTCTTTCTAACTGAGATTGATAACTGGATCAGATTACTATTAAGGTGTGTCATGTGTATATATGGTTTTCAAGTGTTGTTCTATAATTCATCATTAATCAGTGTTGTTCCATTTTGGTGTGTTGTTCAATCCGTCCTTAAGAGTGAAGGATTGTCATTTGATTCCTGTAGATTACGATTAGTGCATTTGATCTTGTAGACTAAGGTGTTACTACTTGTTAGACTTAGTTTCTGTTACAATTTCTTGTTTGTTGTTCCATTTCAGGTTTGTTGTTCTATTTCTTAATTGTTGTTCCATTTCTTATCTGCCGTTTCATTTCCTGTCATTTGTTATTTTGGTGTGAAGAGCGATCTCAGGCTGTAGTGAGAATTGACATCTACTGTCTGGCTCCCAGATCCACGATCTGTTCTCTAGTTTCCTTTTCCATCAGTTTACAAAGGGATGAGTTATTGCTACAAAACCCTTGACTGATAAATTGCTTAGTTTTCTGAATGTGTGGTTTAATCTTTTGAAGTAGTTAGTTGTAAACAAGCATCCGTTTACTCTTGTATTTTTGAACACTGTACTACTAGCATTACTCTCGCAAATGATAGCCTCAAACTGAGATACTCTTTTAAATAACAAAATGTTCCCGGATTGACATATTAATGTGAGGTAATTAGAGGTGAAAGAGACCCTTTTTATAGCTCGACAACATTTATCCCTTAAATTAAGGAGATTATCCCTTAATTAAGGAGATAAGATTGAGTTATATTTGAGTTGTAATTAGTTAGCGCAATTTACTGAGTTAAGTCCAGTTAAATTAGTTCCAAACTATTTGAGGAACTAATTATGAGTTATCAGTCAGTTGATGCATGCATGCACTCAACCAGTGCACTCCAGATAACTAAAGATTCCCTCATCAGTAACTCATGCACGTCTATTATGAGAAAGACCCAGTTGAGCTAAATGTCAAGGACAATGTACTATCAGTTGCATGTTTTCCCCTATAAAGGAAACTCATGCATGCAGTCAAGGCAACGTTCCTTGAGGATTGTGCAGTTCTGATAGTGTGTGAGAGTAGTGTTCCACTGGGTGAAGGAGATCATCGCAGAGGAACTACACAAGGAAATAGGAGCTTGGAGGGTAGTGGAGAAGGCTTGTGAGAAGCTTTGATTTCCCGTGAGAATCCAGGAGGATTGTACTGAGAGCTGGCTAGCTATGAGAGCTAAGGCTTTGTATAATTCTAATGTATTAAACTTGTATGATAATACAGATAGTGGGGTTTTTAGCTCAGGCTTTCCCTTGAGTATTTTCTGTGTTTCATGTGCATTAATTCTTCTTCTTCTGGTTATATGTGTTCAGCTTGATCTTGTTCAATCTTTAAGCTTCCGCAAATTGATAGTAGAAGTAGATTATAGTGTTTTTCTTTAGTTATATTGCATTATCAAGTTAATCTACAGTCATATTTTCTACAGATATCTCACAGGTAGATTTGTAGAGAATTTGCATAATTTCTACAATGTTGTTACCAGGAATAGTGTCCACTCGGAGCTGCTATTCCCACTAAGACTGGTAGCTATCTTAGAAACAAACAAGTAAAGTCTACTTTCGTTTTCCTTTATGAAAATAGATAAGAGTG
>APFE031040336.1:36703-47126 GCA_000404065.3 Pinus taeda
GTCATGTTCAAGAGTGACTTGCTACCAATAAAGTTTCTTCAAGTTTTCTTCCCAATTTTCCCTAGTCATTGCTAACCAGTACCTCTTTATTTTTGTCAAGCTTGAGGAGGATAACATATGCTTTTTCTATAATTCACCCTTCGGGCAAACCTGTTGCTATGTTTTAACGACCCTAGCGACAGTGAAACTCGTTCTCATCCATTTGGACAAGTTTGTCGCTATTAGGTTTTAACGAGTTTAATGACAAAGATAACTCGGTCCTTTTCAATTTTACAGAGTCTGAAAGGGACGGAAAGGAAACTCCAATGACTCTTTTTTGTCATATAATCCCTTAAGTCCGAAAAAGTGTAAAATAATATGAAAGGGATGAATTTTCGATAGTTTTAACGAGCCGAACAAGACAAGCGCTCGATCTTTTTATGTAATAATCCCTAAATTCTAAAAAGATTAAAATCTAGAGGAGGGATAGCACTTCTGATGAATTTAACGAGCTGGAGAGGCCAATTGCTCAACAATCTTTTCATATTTTATGACTCAGTTGAAAAGAGCTTAAAGGAGACTCGTTTTCAGAGGAATGAGTGATGATTTCGGGTAGCAGCTGATTCCAGGTAAGGTTTGGAATTTTCCAATCACGGCAGTGTCACAAGGATGGCTAACAGAATCATTCTTCGCAGATGTTCCTCAAAAAGGGTAAACAATGAAATGGAAGCGTATGATCGGCTAAAACAGAGTGGAGGTGATGATGAGAACACAACCAAGGCTCAAAAGTTGATGATAATGCATTCATAATGGTTATTTACCAAGGATTGGTTCATTTTTTAATGAGCTTAAACTCTGGGGGAAACATTTTCTCATTTCTTATGTTTAATTTTTAACGAGCTTGAATTCCACGTTAAAACTGTTCGTGGCAGGTTTATTTTTTAACAAGTTTGAACCCTGCAATAACACTGCTCGTGATAAGTTTGCATGCCCCCAGCATAATAACGCAAATCGAGGTGCATGCCCCCCAAGCTTCATTTCATTCAACTCGGTGGTTGGAATGAAGGTTTACCTTCGAGATCTTTGAAATACTCGATTTGGAAAGGGAGTTGTTTCATTTTTTATAGAGGTTGACACAGTAAAAGAGTTATCCTCATGGCGACCTTTGATCACAACTCATAAGGGGTCATGAAGGAAAGATCTGGTTCCAATGCCCTCAATATATAATGTACAACATCACTAAATTGATCATCAGATGATGCATCTATGGTAGGGCTTGGAGGAAATGCCTCACGATGATCCATACTATCAAAATGTTCTGAGTTCTTCTTCATTTTTGTTGATGTAGAAGACCTTATGGGATAGGTTTCCACTGTGGCCACTTCTGCCAGCTTACTCGGAGGCGGAAGGGAAAAAGTCCCCATTAAGGAAGGGTATTTTAAGAGACCTACTCCGATATTTTGAAGTGACTGAGATCTTCCATGGATCATCGGAATGCTTCCCGTAACTTGTGAACTGTTGGGGAGAAATGTTTGTTGGTTGACGATTGTGATTCCTCCTTGGAAGGGAAATGCAATCTTTCTGAAGTATGTTGACACAACGGTAGCCATAGCATATATCCAGGGCCTTCCCAATAGGATGTTGTAATCGAGGTTTCTGTCAATAACTTCAACATCAATTTCTACTGTTTTTCCCCCCAGTTCGATTTGCAATTTACTTAAAATCCCATATGGAGTGTATATTCACCCATCAAATGATTTTAATGTTGTTGATGATTGCAACAAGGGTGGTGAGCCTAAATTTTTCCAGCAACTCATTGACATAATACATGTAGATACCCTCTCATAAATAATTATTTGATGAATAGTTTTGTTGAGGGCTTTCACTTGAATAAAGAGAGCTAGTTGAGCTGGTAGAGGGTCATATCCTTTGTGGTCAAAGGCCACAAGATTGGAATCCACTGGGTCAATCCCACCTATCGCTGATAATAAAGCCTGCTTTTGGGAAGGGCAATTTTGTAGTACCTCAAGTGTCGACATAGCAGACGACGATTGGGCCAGATCCTCCACTATATTATAATGATGTGCTACTTTGGCACGAGGATTAAATGTCAATTTGTGTACTACTCCCTTTGGCGACTTTATCTTTAGCTCAGGGATGATGGGTGGAACAACTTCGGTCGAAGTTGTTGTCGAACTACTAGGTTGATCTGTAGCCTTGTTGTTCGACATCTGTGGATTTCCATAATCTTTATTCCTTGTCGATAGCAAAGAATCATTTTGTTGTTTCGAAATGGACAACATAAGCACTCGGGACGAGGAAGCATTGTCTCTAGCAACCAGATTTGTTCTTGGGTTCGGAAACAGATCAGTCAACACCGTTGAGGTTTTTGAATTCTTGAAGAATTTTCTAAGCTCAACTTTATATAGACAATCTCTTGTTCGATGATCCTCATCGCATATCTGACACCATGAAGGAGGTTTCCTTTGCCTATAAGGGTTTGCAGAAGATTGTTTAGGAGATGACTCCTCTTGTTTCTTCTTTTTCCCTTTCTTTTTCTTCTTGCCTCCTGGTTGTTGGTTCTTTGCCTTTGTCACTTGACATGGAATTAACCTCCGAGGCAAGAAGTTTGTCATTTCCATTTTGACTAGAAACCATACGGGCTTTCTTTGATGTAGCCTTTATGGTTTTCGTGCTAGTCGTACCTATCACGCCATTGCCGACATGAGAGTCTTTGTTTGATTTAGGAGGGGCAGGAACGGAAAAATCCAGTCTAGGAGCATCAGGGATTTTATTGTAGAGCGTGCCAAACTGAGTATAGATCAAGTCTAGATATTGTGCACGAGTAATAACTTTCTCTTTAGTGATGACTCCTCCCTTTGCCACATCTTTTGTCATAGAATGTAACAATGACTTAATAAACCATTCAACCAACAGCTGATTAGGAACATATGTTTTTACCATTCTACGATGACGTCGCCACTCATGAATATAATCGGATATGTGAGTGGCTGTCATTTGTTTGAAATTGGTAAGAAGATCTGTTCCCATTTCGTACCTTATGGGTAATTGAAAATGGGTTAAAAAGGTTGTGGCTAGGGTATTGAAGTTATCAAATGAACCTCTAGGCAATTCGATATACCATTTTTCTGCCAGACCAGTTAACGTTTGCTGAAAAAGGCGAAGCCTAATCGAATCATCATTGAGAGTGTTTGATGAACACCACAGATGAAAGGTCATCACATGATTCGACGGGTCCTCACCCAGATTTCCATTACATTTAGGAATATCTGGCAGAAGTTTATGAGGAATCGCTGGCCACCAAGGGGCATAAGCAATTGGATCATTCGTCAGCTAGTTTAGATCTGGTAATTCTAGAGTTGCTACAAAGGGCAACAGTTGATTCAGGCTAGTCGAAGCATACCCAGGATAAGATGGAATTGCCTGAGCAGTGGGTCTTTGCATACCAGCATAATGTATTTGACGCTAGTAACTTTGATAAGGTTGATGGGCATAACCATTATAGTATGGTTGTTGATAACCGCTTTGGAAATGCGGTTGCCCATTACTTACAAAGACTTGTTGCTCAGGTCCCTAATATGATTGTTGGAATTATGGTTGTTGATATTGAACCAACCATGGTTGTTGGACCATTTGTTGTTGTCCAATACTGGATGATTGACCAAGATGAGGAGTCATAGTACCTGTTTGAGCCCGAGTCACTCCAGATAAGGAGGCAATAACCTGAGGTTGTGATTGAATCGCTGAGACAAGAGGCTGTTGTATTGCAACTTGAGAAACTTGGGGTTGACATACAACATGTAGTGCTTGTACTTGTGATGCAGTCACCATAGCAGGTATAGTGGGAATATTTGACACAGGGTGGATTGGTTGCATTGAATATACAACCCTTGGTTGCTGAGGTAGTATTGGTACCCAACCACTGGATGTAATTCCGGTTTGACCTGAAATTTGTTGTAAACTCCCATATGGTTATTCTCCAGGAGGGAACAATGAAAAGGCATACTGCCCCCCATATGGTGGCAATCCAGTACTTAAAGGGTAGATTGGCTTTTGAAGACACATTGGATCAATTTGTTTAGTTTCAACATTAGAAATACCAGATGAGAATCTGGATGAAGAAATAGCAACTGACCATGTCGTCGAAACAGTCCCTGATTAGACTCTGGCTTGTTGTTGATAACTTTCCAGGACGGATGGTACACCAGCGAACATTGTTGGAGTAGCAGCAGGAGGTTCTACTGCTGCTGCATTAGATGACACAGTCCTGAATGTCGACGATTGTTCAAACATATTTAGTCTATCCAAAATATTTCCTAGCGATTCTATAGGAACTTACGATGAAGGGAGACTAATTTCTAAAACCAACGAGGGAATAGTGACGTTATTCCAATTAAAATAAATTTTAGACACTTTGACACAACTTGTTTTTTTCAATTTTTAAGAGTTGAGAAAAAACAAAAGATGACTTTAGTCGCCTTTGATTTTTAATGAGCCTGAAGTGACAAGTGCTCAGATGGACCTTTTCTTTTAAGGAGTCTGAAAAGGAACGAAAGAGACTTTGCTGGGAATCTAGGCAAAGGGGATTACCAAACCAATCACAAAACTGCAGAATACTTTTTACAGTACGGCAGTCAATCTTCTCGAATGCTATGTTTAGTGCATTGCGATCGATAGGGCGGCAGACACGACTTCCTAAGGATAAAGGATATAGCCTATTGTGGTCTTCCAATATATACTCGATGATACGTGGGAGCACAAGTCTGTACTGGTACTTGTCGTCTCAGAGTGGAGGAATCACCCAACCAACAATGAAAACAACAGTTACCAGGTTTTACGATGCCGGAATACGTCTCTAGCCTAGACTTATAGATGTTGTGCGTTAGGTTCCAAAGCGTTTTTAGATTCATTAAATTTATTTTATAGTTGATCTTGTTTAAAAATTTTCCTTTCAGGTTCACTACGTGATGTGTATACAATTCCTAAAATGCAATCTAAGATGATAAACCATTATTTAATCTTCTTTTGGCAATGAAAATCCTAGCTACTAAGGAAAGAAAATTGAGAATCTTTCAACAAAGAGCACAGAGCACACACTAAATGCACTGTCCTAAATCAAACCAAGCAGTCTAAATGAAAATGCACATGCATGTATTTTTTTCAGCCTTCTTAATGTATGAATGATGATAAGAAAGCTAAGTGCAAATTTGAATTATTTTCAAAGCGACAATACTTAACAAATTTCTTTTCAAAATGAAGTGAAGATAAGGGCGACACTTTGCGATTTTGAAATGAAAACTGTTTTCGACACTTTAAAAACTACTAATTCAAATCTATACAAGAGTAACAGTACAATCGACTATAAAGAACAATGGGATTCTCTTCGATGACTAAAAATGACACTTACGACACTTTCAGATTAAGAAACGACAGTTCAACTATGCTACTTCTTTACAAAAGAGATCTGAAAATGGCGCACAATACATAAAACACTTACAGTTCTTTGCACAATAGAGCCGGAATGATGGAAGAGAAGGGGGTTTTCACAGAGATATACTAACCACAGACGACAAAACTCCTGAATAGAACTGAATAGAGTGAAGAAAAACCAAAGTCTGAAGGTAAAATTAACCTTCCCTGACCATCACACCTATCACACAGGGAATCCAGTATGCATCTCACCTACTACACACGGGAAGTGCGATGCATATAGACTGCCTTGAAGGGAGGGTGCGATGGTACCAGTGCGAGACTTTTAACCAGTCTTTGCTCACAATTTGCAGTTCAGTTCAGGGATTTATGCCGAGTAAGTGATGTTCAGTAAATGTAAATCACAGGGGTTGATCTAAGGAGGTTACTAGAGCCACCACTTAGGGCAATTAGAACGTTTGTAGATCGATTGTTCAATTTATAAACAAAACCTGGAGATAGACTGAAGTAGCATTGATCTACTTTGCATTTGCATAACAAATGCAGTTCGAAGGATAGATGGCTTGAATTCAGGCTCTTTTTGTAATTTTATAAAACAAACAAAGATATACTAAGAAACAATCTATTCACTCCCCAGCGGAGTCGCCATTTTTTTACCGGGAATAGTGTCCACTCAGAGCTATTATTCCCACTAAGACTGGTAGCTATCTTAGAAACAAACAAGTAAAGACTACTTTCATTTTCCTTTATGAAAATAGATAAGAGTGGAACAAAGGACACCAACCTTAGTCTTGCGCTTGGCTCCTTACTTGATTCCTCTCCTTCCTGATAGAGCTTTGTCGCTTCTTCTTCATCTGCCCAGCTTCAAAGATCACCTGTGGAATCAAAGCAGCATAATACTATCGAAGAACAGAGATATATATTCATAAATAACACAGGACCAGATATGTATTAACCACACCAATGCATATATAATCAAACATACAAGAATATGGAGGAAAACTTGAATAGCTTTATTAATATCAAGAATAGCAAGAGGATTAAAACCAATTATTCAGACCCAGCATCATCCTCCACCAAGAAAGCCCTTCTTCACCTCAAGCAAATCTTAGATCACCCAACACTATGAAGTTTCACCAGAAAACCAACAACACTTCTCTACAAGATACAAGATTCCAGCCTCTGGATCTCTGTGATGAGGGATCCATATATAGATGATTGTAGGGGGGTGAGTCATCTTCTGGGTTTTGATTAGTGTCCTCTCTCTGATAGTTCTTGATTCCACTTGGAGACTGATGATCTCTTACTCATCCCTGGTCGAAAACAGAGAGGCAAGTGTCAGAGGGGAAGCTTCTGGAAGATTCTATGGTCTTCCACCTCGCACACTGTCTCTGCCATTTGTCCATTCTCACCCATCGCACCCTACAAAGGGGCCATCTAATATGCATCACACCCTTTACACTGGGAAGGAGATATGCATCGCACCCTCTACACTGAGTATTCAGTATGGTCCAATTTTGATCATTTCTGAGCAATTTTTAGTGGAGAACTTCTAGGAGATGATGTAATCAGCTGACCCTGTTCCTTTAGGTAGTGAAGCAACACTTTTAGGGACTTAGGAGCCCTTAGTTTATGGGCATTTATGATTGGGGTTGCAGTGCCCAAAAATGTCTATAATAGTAGGCTTCGTGAAACTCATTTGCATCTTACCTTCTTTTATATCAAAGGCTAACATTAGCCTTGTTTGATTAGTGGGAGCCATTTTAAGGTAGTGTGCATAACTTTAGTCCTTCAATCTTTCATTTCTGGCCTTTTTTTCTTTGTATTTCTCTTTAATGTCCTAGTTTTGGCCTGTTGGAGCCCTGAATGAGGATACTTCCATGCTCTGTCGTCTCTCTAGCATTTGAGCCTATGAAGTGGAAGGTTCTTGTGTACCTCCAAAGGGAGTGGTCTACCTGCTTTCTACTCTTTCTGCACCTATGGTTCCAGTTGTTTCCTCTGTGAACTCTTGTTTTGAAAAAGGATTCAACCTTTGCCTCTTGACATAAGTCAGTGCAACATGTCTGCTAGAAGGAGTGGCCTCCTCTCTATCTCTTTTGGGATTTTTCTCCTCATTTAGAGGAGTCTGTATAATAGGAGGATTACTCATGATGTGTTATGGCTGAGACAGCTCTTCTGATATGTCTGGTTGCTCTAATTTCTTCATGCTCTTGACATCCTTCTTCTGCTAGTTTCTCACTGTATTCCGGTGTTTCCCTTTGGGATTGAGATTCTCCTGGCACCTGTAAAAAGGAATCTTCATCAAGTCTTCTTTCTAAAATCAATCAACACATTATTGACAGCAAATTTTGTACTATCTCAGTCTACTAAAGTGTTCTCCACCCATTCTAGTTGATTTGCATACTGTTCTATTTCAGGAATTCTGTGGTGGATATAGGAAGATAATTTGTTCTTTTGTATTTTGTTGCAGATGAAATCTAAAGGGTCATATCTCCATATGAAACTTTGTTTCAGTGTCAACCTTTGAATGATTTCTTCTGCTTCCTTTCCAACTTCCCTACTGTTACATATAAAAGGGCCAAGCTGGTCTTTTATTCTGAGTTGAGCTTTCTTCTTTGCCTTCACAAAATGTACCTCATCTGAATTATTCATTTTCCTGTAGTACTCCAGAGCAAACAATCTCATGGGGTGGTATCTTGGCAGTTTGTAGGGTGCTAGTTCACAGCCACATTTCCTGATTTTAGTGTGATTTTGGTACAAGTACCAATCTCCCACTCTATATTGTTTGGACAACTATAGGACCCTCCTAGTATCTGCACTGATTCTGGGGGGAGGACTTCCTAACAACATAGTTGCCACTGGGTGCAAAAAGAGATATATGAAATATGTATAGGTATATGGAGAGTCAAATTGATGGATTAATGAAGCCCAAAAGACCACTGATCTAGGGTTGCCTCTGGTATCAAGCTTTTGGAGTGTAAATGGGAATTTATCAGCTTGATAGTATAGGAAAAGATGATATAAAACTGATGAATATTGAATACTCTCTCATTGTCCATTCTCATGAATTGATCATGCATCTTATTTGCAATGAACTTAGCATAGTCAAACATGATGGCAGGGGGTTGTCCAGAAGTGTAAATGGACATAAAGGCTATAATAAGCTCATCAACAAATTCACTTGTAGTCTGGCCTAACACACTAGATATCATTGCTATGACGTCTCGGCAAAGTTCAGAGAATATGGTCCACATGTATGGGGGAGGGTCCTTTGAAATGTATTGCTCTTCCATAATGAAGGTCTGGAATAACTAAGCAATTTTGATGGAGGTAATTGTAGGGACTTTGTTAAGGAAGTCTCCAACAGAAAGGGGAGTCAAGTTTTGACCTGGTTGCAACTGCAGCATGTCATTGATGGACTCAGCATTGATGGTAAATAATACAGTCTGGTCAGGAGCCATCACTTCTCTTTGGCTGGGATTATAGTTCATATGGAAATAGTGGACAATTTCATGGAAGATATGAACTCTGGGGAATTGGTATTTGGGCAAACCTAATTCCCAAAGACCTATTTTGTCTCTATGGTTTAAGTACAGCTCTTTATACCTACAGTATAGTTTTAGTGGGGATTCTTGGACAAAGGTATCTTTGATATGAAAGTCTTTATCTACCAAAGGGAGATGGTCTAAGTCCCTGTGGGGAGTGGAAATTGGTAGGACGTTCAATGCAACTCGCGCAGCCATCCTTGGTTATTATGGATTCAAGGACGGGAGCAAAAGGTTTTCTGGTCAAATTGGGGGAAAATTGGTTCAATTCAAAGTAGTTGAGGATTTCTTGGCAATTGTTTTAATTAATTACTTAACAGCTTAAAGCAATTGAGTAAAGGTTTAGAAATTAAACAAGGTTTCTCAATGATTTTGGGTAAATACCTGGTTTTGGCTCTGAACAGATTGATGGGCAACTGTACACGGTTTACAGGAGAAGTACGTGACTAAAAGGTGGTCTGGAAGTTCAGCAGCTTTGGTAGGTTGGCAGTTGGACGTGGGTTGGAGGTTGCACGTACTCTGGTGCTTGCATGGAGGTCTAAGTGGTCTTTTTCACGATAAAACTAAAAACAATGAGTTTTCTTTTTAGTTTTATTTGTAAAGTCAACTATTTTGGCAAGTACACGGGAAAAGCACGTTTGGAGTTAAGTGGGGGACGGAACATTTTGTCATCTAGCGGGAGGCGGTAAGCGGGTTTAGATCGCACCTCTTTTGGGCTGGAGTGGTTTCGGGGCAAGGCCGCCCAATGCCACTCACCGGGTGCCACGTAGCAGCGGGGTGAATAGTGAAACCACCCATATCAAGCAGGTAAAGGTTGGCCTTCGGAGGCTTCCCAATATGATCCTCAACAGTCGGATCAAATAGGGCCTGATTGTACAGTGATCGGGGCAGGGATTTGACATAAAGTTTAATGAAGGGGCCCGAGAGAGGTTTAAGTGTGGCAGGATTAATTAATCACGGATTATGGCGGATTAAGGGCGTCGGGGGTGATTTTATTGGCGGATGGTTTGACTTATAATTAATCACGGTTTGATTAATTATGTCGGCTTTTACTATAAAGTTTATGTTTCAAACTTTCAGTTGGGATATTAATATTAAGGGATTTAAATACATATGGGAAAATGGAAATTTCGGGAATTTAATAAATATAATTAAAATTAGAAGTTAATATTAATCATTGCGGTAAATGGATTAGCGCTAAGTATAATGTGTATTTGAAACTTATTTTCTTTTCACATAGAGTCATTACAACTTAGGCTAAGTGCATTTTGTGGGTTTTTTTTATAAAAAAGGGGTATCTATAGGGGTGCTTTCTTTTCCTTAGGAAAATGGTGTTTTAACCTTAAGAAAAGGGATTTATTAGGGAAAATGAATGAATTTGAAGGGGTTGAATGCTTATGAGGGTTTTTTAGTACTTAAGGTCTATAAGTCATTGGGCCGAGAGTCCG
>APFE031040336.1:51702-78228 GCA_000404065.3 Pinus taeda
GACCCAGTGGAACTTGACATGATAATGACAACCTTTTGAATGATGGTACACTCAGTTTGAATGGTGACATGGAATGTCATTT
The DNA here is from genome assembly GCA_000404065.3 of Pinus taeda. NCBI lineage: Eukaryota > Viridiplantae > Streptophyta > Pinopsida > Pinales > Pinaceae > Pinus > Pinus taeda. Next base: position 51,785 of record APFE031040336.1, read on the forward strand.
GGACAACTTTGACAAGGGTAAAATCAAACCCTAGACCTAATGCCTAGTGACCAAATTTTGCTTGAAGACTCACTGAAATGACAAAATTTGACCTTGACACCTTAAAATCTCTTTGTAAGAGCATGTTTGATCACTAGAGGAAGGCTGCAAAGGCTGACACTAACACATAGTATAGATTCTATCATGTGAATAGATGTGCTGAAGTGGAACATGACAGAAAGTCGCTTGATTACCAGCCAATCATGTGAACCGTTAACAAGTGCAAGAGAAACCAAAAAAAATGCCAATGGTTCTCAAGGTACTACCCAGTACAATCCACTAAGTGTGAAAAAATGAGCTGAAGTCGAACACTCGTGGAATCACCCAATCGAAGACCAATGAGGAAAGTCTATCGTCGGCCACGGAGAACTTGCCATTGAGGCATGCAAGCTCCAAGGTACTTAAAGGGATCTCTAGATCAATCTCCTGGATAATAAGCTGGTGTCAACAGGACACGATCCGTCACAGGAGGGCCATGATGTTTCCCCCATCAATGACACAAGATAAGGAACAAGTAGTAGATGGTGAAAGAGAAGGTCAAAGGAGGAGGTAAGGGTGTAAACTATAGAAGGATTATACTCTTGAACATAACGGTGACACGACTCCGGAATGTGGCAGCATTTTGACACGAAGGGATCGGAGGCTCGATGGAAGCAACATCGATTATATGGAATGAGGCAAAATGACAACCCAAACCCACAAAAGGCCAAATGACGATGTATGGATATCCCAACCCGCCAAGAAGAAAAAGTGTCGATGTTCAAGAGTGGCTAGCTGCCATAGATAATCGATGCTGATTTCTAAATTTTCCCCCACCATTAGTGGCGAGTACCCCAATTATTTTTGAAAACAAGCTTGAAGGGGATAGCATATACTTGTAGTATAAGTTCGACCTTTGGTCGAATCCAACCTAGTAATAGTTTAACGAGCCCTAGGGAGGAGAAGCTCGAGTCTCATCATGGTGACGAGTCCAATGTCGTCAGAGTTTAACAATTCCGACATAGGTAAAACTCAGAGCCTTTTTCATGTTTCGAGAGTTTGAAAAAGACATGAAAAAGAAAACTCCAGGGGGTCCTTTTTCGTAGATTTGTGTCCCTCGAGCCCGAAAAAGTATAAAATAATACTCGAGAGAACCGCTTGACCATTACGCTCAAGGAGTACTTTTCGTAATTAGTGACCTCAATCCGAAAGAGTAGAAAAGTGATCGAAGACACGCCGTTTCGTAACCAATATCGAACTTGAAACGACAAAAGTCCAGCAATCTTTTCGTGTTTACAATGTTGGAAAAGAGCTTAAAGTAGACTGCCTTTTATTTCATTTAATGAGTCTAAAAGGAATAACTCAGCCATCTTTTCGTCTTTTAAGTTGGAAAAGAGTTTAAAGAGGACTTTACGGATCAAGTGTATACGAACTTGTAGTACAGCCATCCATCATTATTTCTACACAAAATATCACATCATAAGATCTATTTGACATAAATAGATTATATATGTGGAAATAACATCAAAAACCCCAAAACCCTAATTAAAAACTCAATATAAATGAAAAAAACCACACCCTAAAGTGTAATTTTTTTAATTTTTTTCCAATAAACACTATAAAAAGGGGGGTGGTAATTCTATTTTTACCATTTACACTTTGCATTTTTACCTTTGGTGTTTTGGAGCACCAACCTGAGAAAACTTCTAAAGTTGATTTCAGCATCACCAGTCCACGGTTTCGCTTCAAACCTTCTCCAAGTAAGTACATTCTTCCTTGCGCTCCATTTCAGTGGTTTTTTATGCAATTTAACGTCGAATAGGTGGTTTTAGGTGGATTTTTAAATCCAGGTCTGCCTCTCAGTCATCGTGAGAAATCCACTCGGGTTAGCGACGACTGAGCGTGATAATACGTACCACTTCCACAATTGTCGCAAGAGACTGATGTACTCTCGCGATGATATCAGGAAAAATGAACTATTGTCTCTGAGCCATCGCCGCTATTTGAAAAATAGTCACGACGGTGCCATAAAGTTGAAATTTTTTTATAATTCATGAATTTAAACTTATGAAAAGAGTTACAATTCATTTCAATTTCGACGCAGGGAAATATGGCGTTTGTATGGAAAGAAAGAACTCATGATCATCACAACGAACAAGCTTTCAATGATGCTAGGTGCCGAAGGGCTTTGCTCGCATGCAGATTACTAAAATTCTTCCTCACTCTGTACCTTCAGGCCCAACCTAACTTGTTAGAGTTGTTGATTCGTGCTTGGAACCCTACAGTTGGAAAGTTTGTCATCTGGGGTAAAGACATTGAGTTTGATGCTACTGACATATATTTCTTGACCGAATTGTCCTGTCGCAGTGAGAGGCCGATTTTAGAGAGCCAACGAACTAGCGGGGAATCACTAGACATGCTGATAGCTTGGGTGTGCCCAGGGGCACATAAATCAGGCACTAGCAGGAAATTGGTGATTCCATCAGTAAAGGACCCAATTCTTCGTTCAGTTCTATTTATGGTGACGAGAGTAGTGGGCTCCCAGGCCCAGCATGAGGCAAAAAGGACCCACCTTCGATTGGCTCTTGAGTGCATTAACCTGACCATGTACAACTGGGCGGAGGCAGTGACCATCAACATGAAGAGGCAGCGCACCAAATGCCATAGCGGGGAAGCGAAGCAGTTTGGTTACGGGTCTATTCTGATCCCGCTCATGCTGGAGCGAGTCCCGTCACTTCAGTTACAGGATATGGATTTAGACGATCCGAGACCACGGGAGACCTTGATCACTCATTGGGCACATGTCTGCCGCGAGGGGGTGGCGGTCAACCAGTGTCATGTAGGACACTATTCTGAGAGTGGCTGAGTTGCCAGATGATCTTTGTCGAGGATTGGCCATACGCAGGTATGGATTTCTATGGGGACCTTGACATGATGCTGCCTACGGGTGAGCAATGGGATGATGGAGGTAAACACTTGATCACACTATTGTTTTAGATTTTTGTCTTCTATGATGTTTTTAAATTTTTCATGCATATGTCTTAATGATGTATCTTATGTTACTATAGATGTAGGACCAGAGAGGCCTGTGGGACTAGCTCAGGAGGCACGGAGGGAACCACAAGGTGTTAGGGAGCTAGCCTTGGTTCCTCCAACTGGCAGTTCAGTGGAGACAGTGGCCCGTAATCTTGAGGGCCTGACAGAGGGGATCCCAGATTACAGGGGGATCGAAGAGGTCCCCATGGAGTATCAGATACATACAGTAGGGGTGATACCTAGGGTGCATAGACTCTTGAGACGAGTTGAACGAGCAGTGGTTTGCTATAGGGAGCATAACCCACTGCAGTAGACGCCTAGGTTTATTTGCTACTGATTTTTTGATATACATGTGTCTCGGATGTACACAGACTCTATTTTTTGACATATACACTTATTTTTTAGTGCCTTGGTGCGCCACACGACATATATATATATATATATCTTATGGTTCATTATTGTGTCTAAATGCTTATGTTCAATGTTTAATTTACATGTTGCGTAAATGTTTGTCTAATACATGATTTTTTAAATGCATCAGTTAATGTGTTTAATCTTCTTGGGATATGTTGATATGTAATAAAATCAAAACTTCTTTCCAATAATTCAACACATAAATACAACCTTAAAATCTGATGATCTCTGACAAAATAATATCCATTGAGTTGGTGGACTACAAGTTGAGGATCCAGATTTACAACCAATTCATGAATATCGAGGTTAATTACCTCGCTCACTAATTCAATAACAGTGTTGTATTCAGCGACATTGTTTGTGGTGCAACCCAAACAAACACCTTGAAGATCCACTAACTCACCATGAGGATCGTAGATCACCCATGCCGTAGAGGAAAGATTCTGGGTACTACGGCAGGCACCATCAGCAAAACCAACGTAAGGTGTAGCAGACATCTGCAAAAGAAGTAAAAAGACATAATAAGTGGCGATTACACCTATACACCAAGCCATACAAACAACACACACTGAAAACACACATGCTGAAAAACACATGTATGTACAAATTAGATGCATAGGTTCATGCATAATATTTTTTCAGATAAAGCCCGTTTCGGGGCTTATCTAGAGGGTTCCCTTCATAATCAATCAGCTCATAAGCCCCTTTTGCAAAATACGTTTCACAATATAGGGCCCATGCCACATGGGCTTGAATTTACCTGCTCCCAGCTTATCATTAGCTTGATCATAGAGCAAGACTAGATCTCCTTCAACAAAAGAACAGGGATGAACATTTTGGTCGAAGTGAGTTTTCACTCTCTTCTTCTGTGCTTCAATAACTAGAGATGCTAGTTAACAGGTCTCGTCTAACCGTTCTAGGTAAAGAAGACATTCTTCTACCGGAGTAGTGTTCAGGAGAAATTCGATGGCTAATTTAAGCGATGGAATTCCACACTCAATTGGAAGAGTGCCCTCCATACCATCAACTAATTGGAACGGGGTGAACCCGGTGGCATCGTTTGTAGAATTTCGATAGGCCCATAAGGCAAAAAACAACATCAAATGCTAGTTGGACTTGTGCATGCCAATAGTGTGTTGAAGCATCGTGACCAACACTTTGTTGCGGCTTCTACCTGGCCATTGGCCTGAGGATAATACAGTGTTGAACTATCATGCTGCAAGCCCAGCTAGGCTGTTAACTCAGTCATAATATGATTACGGAAATGAGAACTGTGATCAGTGACGATAGCCTGAGGGACTCCAAAACATGAAATGACATGATTCAATAAAAATTGTGCAGCTATCTTACCGTCATTAGATAGTGTAGGCATCGCCTCGACCCATTTCGTGAAATAGTCAACGGCAACGATGATATAACCATGCCCCCCAGTCGAGTGAGATTTATAGGTCATATAATCAATGCCCCATTTGGCAAAAGGGCCGACGGTAATGACAAGGTGCAAAGGAGCAGGGGGCGCACGCATCTTCCATTGGTAAATTTGGCACGCATGACAAGAGCGGACAGCAAGAATGCAATCCTTAAAAATAAATGGCCAGAAATAACCAACATGGAGGATCTTTTGAGTAGTAGCATATCCATACATATGACCACCACAAGTGCCAAAGTGGCAATCATTCAAGACTCGTTCGGCCTCCTCGAATGTTAAACAATGGTGGAGGACAAAGTTAGTGCTGACCTGGTACAGGGTGTCCCCAATGATGCAATAGGGTTGAGAATGGTGGCGAATACGTCGCCGAGCATCCTTAGATAAATCAGAATGAAAGGAGGATGTATGAAGATAAACAATAATATCCCCGTACCATGGATGAGGGTGCTAATAAAAAATAGAGACTCGTTCAAAATGTGGTCCTCGGATCGAGAGGGGTATTTGTAGATGGTAAGGAGTAGAGCAACTCAGCAAAAATGAGGGATTTCTTAGACTTGGCTGTCGTGAACTCCAAGTCAAACTCTTGAAGGATGACAATCCATTTTGAGTATTTCCCCCCCAAAAACTGATGTGACAAGATGTACATCATTAGGTTGCAATCAGAAATCATTGTCATGGTACACAACAATAGATAGTGGCGGAAACGTTGGACAACATGAACAGCGGCCAAAGCCAACTTCTCGACATAGGCATATCGAGTTTCCGTATCGAGTAGATTGTGGCTGAGATAGTAGACAATGTGCTCAATACCATCATCGTCGTCTTGGACCTAAACCATGCCGATGGTAGTATTGGTGGCGGCTAAATAAAGAGTGTAGTCATGGTGATAATTCGACGGACATAACAACAGAGCAGAAACAAGGAGCGTCTTGACCTGCTCAAACGACTATTGTGCAACGGCATCCCAGACGAAAGGGGTATCCCATTTTAATAACCGTGTATAGCCTTTAGCTACTTTAGCATAGTTTGGAATGAAACAGCATAGAAAATTGGCTTTACCTTGCAAACTCTGCAGTTGCTGCAAAGAAGCAGGGGGAGGAAGATTTAAGATGGCTTCAACCTTAAGAGGATCGAAGTGGATGCCCTCTTTGGAGATGACAAACCCAAGAAGTCTTCCGGATTCAACGCAGAAGACACATTTGTGCAGATTAAGGCAAATACGGTAGTGTCGATAGTGAAGAAAGATTTCATGAAGGTGTTTTGGATGGTCGGAGCGCTTCGCTAAATGAGCCAGAATTTCATCCGGGTAGGGTTGTACAATGTGTCGAATATCATGAAACACATAAGACATTGCACGCTGGAAGGTAGCGTCGGTGTTTTTTAGACCGAAAGGTAGTTTCTTATAAGAGAAAGTACCCCACGGATAGATGAAGTTTGTCTTGTGTTGATCTGCAGGAGATATATTGATCTGGTTGTAACCAGAGAAACTGTCCATAAATGAATAAATCTCACTCCCAGCACACTCATCAATGAGTTGGTCAATGAAAGGTGTGGGGAAATTATCTTTGGGACAAGCACGATTAATGTCGCGACAATCAACACATACCGTAATAGTGCCCTATTTTTTGGTCACAAGGACAATATTAGAAACCCAATCTGTAAGTGGGATAGGGTAAATAAAACCAGCCTTAAGAAGCTTTTCAACTTCCGCTTTGATAGCTACAGCCTTTCGAGGGTTCACGGGGCGTAGACACTGTCGAACAAGTTTCGCACCTGGATACATAGGTATTTCATGCACCACGATGTTGGGATCGATACCGGGCATCTCTTCATATGACCAAGCAAAAACATCACGAAATTCTCAAAAAAGGTCAGTATAAAGTTGAATTTCCTTGGGAGTGCAAGTGACTCTGATGTGAATATGCTCGACAACCCCTGGATTAACAGAGATGTCGATGGGTTGAGTTTGCCTGATGTTCCCCATGTTTCCTTTAGAGAAAACTTGATGGATCTATACAGGTGTCTGAAGGGGTTGGGAAGGGAGACAGGGAGCAAACTTCTCAAGACAAGTAAGCATAGCCCCATGGGTAGGGAGAAATGAGGAACTATGGTGATGATCAAACTAGGGGGGTTCCTCAAAAGACATAGTCTCAATAATCACTTCATCAGAAGGAAAGGTCTCCTGTAATGAGTCTGAAGAAGCACCATATCCAAGCCAAGGGGATTGGACATACGAGTCGAGAGCCCTACTCAAAGCAGTAGATTCAAAAAATGAAGCCAATGTAGAAATGATTTCGATGTAGTCGAGCTCGGCAGGACTCAATGGCATAACATCACTCCAAGATTCTATTTGATCAGTAGGAGGAAGAACCCACGAATCAAAACGAACCGAAATCATATTGATGGGAGCGATGTTTGGAGGTGGGAGTGAAAAAACACCCATAATGGCAGGATCTTTAAAATGTCTAGCACCCACACTCTCATACGGAATAGAGGTATGCTCCACGAAAAGCACATTGCCATCAGAAGAAGAAGAGGCGAACAAGGATAGCTGGTCTACCATGACAATCTTCCCTTGGTGAGGGAAAAGAAGAACATGAAATAGAGATGAAGCCACGGCTCGCATGGCATAGGTCCAGCTTCACCCTAACAGGAGGTTATAAGTCAAATTGGCATCGACAACTTTGACCTCAATTTCGACCGTGTTCCCTTCCAGAGTAATAGGCAGACGTGGGAGTATATCGTAAGGACGAGAATCTCTCCCATCAAAGGCTTCCAAGGTATTGGGAGACTGACTCAAGGTTGGAGAATCGATAGCCTTCCAACAAGCAACAGACATGATGCAAGTAGAAGAACCTTCATTAATAACAATATGGTGAACAGTCTTAGAATTGATGATGACTTGAATAAGAAAGGCTATTTGATGAGGCAGTTTTGGTACATGATTTTCCAAATCAAAAGTGATCAATTATGAGTCAGCCAAGTCAATGCCACCAATGGTCGATAACAACGACTTCCTTTGGGAGGGACAACTTTGGAGGACTTCTAATGCAGACATAGCTGAAGGAGCTTGGGCTAAGTCTTCAATGATGCTATAATGCTAAGTAGCATGAGCATTAAGGTTGTAAGAAGACTTCCGTAGTACCCCTTTACGAGGAGGTCAAATGACCGTCTTAGTACTAGGTTGCTCGATATGGGGCAGACCCGAACTGGATGGAGGAACACTAGAGGGGACCTCAGTTTCCTTCCCAGTGGGTGAAGGATACTCTTTTGACCATGTACTAATATGGACTAGGATCGTCCCAGCCATAAAAACTTGAGAGCTAAAGGGAGAAGAGGATTGAGAAGGATCAGCGACCATTTGAGTCTGATGGGAGGGAAAAGGCTCTCTAATCACAACAAGAGTCCCAGGGGCGCCTTTTAACAAATGACTAACCTCAGAACGCCTCGGGCAATCTTTAGTATAGTGATCCTCATCACAAATAAGACAAGGATACTTAGGTTTGTGCTTGGCACCTTCCTCGACAGGAGGCTTAGGGGTATCCTGCTTAGGTTGATTGACTTCATTCTTTCCTTTTCCCTTCTTCTTACCTTTCGAGGTTTTATCCGCCGAGGTGGACTGAACGGCATTAACCTCAGAAGTCTTACCAGAATTAGATGAAGCATGGGAAGCATTTACATATGGAGCATTAGATTTTTGCTTCGCAAGGTTGGCTGGAGCTTTTCGAGAGGATGGATTGACAGAAACTATGACACCATCAACGGATGGTGTTGACGGAGCTTGGGAAGGTCCGGGTCGTGGAGCATCCGGTAAAATATGATATAATGTACCAGACTGGGAGTAAACCAAGTCAAGGTACTAAGCACATGCAATGGCTTTCTCTTCAGTTACACATGCCCCCATAGTAATGTCCCAGGCTATTGGACTGACGAACGAGGTTGTAAACCAGTCAGTCAAAAGCTGGTCGGGGATCTAGAACTTAATTAAATGGCGACAACGTTTCCATTCATGGATGTGATCAGAAATATGCGTAGCCATGTTCTGTTTCAAAGATGTTAGGAGGTGTGTGCCTATTTCATATCGAATCGGCAACTGAAAATGAGTTAAAAATGCCATAGCCAGCGAGTTAAAGTCTTGAAAAGTTCTTCGAGCCAACTCAATATACCATTTGGCAGTAGAGCCAATGAGAGTCCGTTGAAATAGGTGGGGTCGGATTGAATCATCAAGCCATGAATTCGACGAACACCATAGGTGATAGGTCATGACATGAGCTTGGGGATATTCTCCAACTTTACCCTCGAATTTGGGACAATCACCGGGGATCTTAGTTGGAACCGGTGGCCAATACGAATTATGAAGAATAGGATCATTAGTCAGTTTGGACACGTCCGGTAATTCCAACGTCGCCAAAAAGGGTAATTGAGGGTTGAAGGACATATGAGGCCATGGATAAGAAGCAGCACCAGAGTTCCATCCAGTTCCCTGCTACCCCCATTGATTTTGTCCAGACAAATTTGGCCAGTAGGGATTTTGTCCATAGGGGTTATAGCTGTAACTGGATGGTTGACCCTGGATTTGACCCCCTGCATTCCACTGATTACCAACATGACCCAGAGGAGAAACATGTGGCTGCTGAAAATTCTAATAAGGGTTAACCTGCGGTTGTTGATAATTTGGGATGGGGCAAGTTGAGCTTGCCCTTGGGGTTGCTGAAAATTATAAGGCGGTTGGGCTCCAAACTAGGCCTAGGGACTAGGTTGCGCTTGATAAACAGGTTGGGTTTGTCGCCCAACTTGAGCTTGAAGACCAGAGTGGATCTGGAGCCCAGTCTGGGGCTGAAAACCAGGTGGGGCTTGAGAAGCAATGAGCGCTTGAGTTCTCGATTGGACAGTCCCAGATGGATGTCCTTGGGAGAACTAAGGCTGAGCCATCTGGATAGAAGTTTGACCTGGTTGAGATTGAGGTTGAACCATTTTCCCAGAAGGTTGAGCTTGCTGGGTATTAGGTTGACCTTGCACAACTAAGGGTTGTCCTGACTGGCCGGATGGCTAAGCACACTAGACAATCGGTTGGCCTGGTTGGATTTGAGGTTGACCAATTTGTCCAGACAGTGGATTAGGCTGAGCAGTGGGTTGGCCTTGTTAATGTGAGGCTGACCGACTTGCCCAGAAGGGTATCCTTTCTGGATACTAGGTTGGCCTTGTTACATGTAAGGTTTTCTCGACGGATTACCAGAAGGTTGCTCAAAGTAGGTAAAAGACGTATCACCAAAGGTCGAAGGTTGTCCCTGGAAGGGTTATCCTTGTGGGCCACAAGGTTGCACTGGATGAGGTTGTCCGTAATACTGTTGTCCATGAGGGGGGTGCCCATAAGACGGCTGACCTTGATAGGGTGGTCCTTGAAGATTAGCAGGTGGCACTTGGCCAACATGATAAGCAGTGGTGCCCCAAGCAACAGACAGCGGAACCTTGACCTCAATAAGGTTGAGATGGCACAGGTCTGGGGTAATAAATATGAGCTCCGCGAGAATCATAATAATGAAACAGATTTTGTGGATCTGAATTCTAAAGAGCTTGTATATATTGACCATATGCCCCCCCTGCTGGAATGGAACCAGAAGAAGGTGGGGCATTTAGTGTAGGATTAACAACTCCTGTCGTTGGCCACTATTGGTAGGACTAGCAGAAGGCCCGGTAATAGTAGTCATCACTGAAGAAGCAGTGACAACACTGACAACAGGGGTTGAAGAAGCCACACAAATGGTTGGAATAGTTGGAATAGATGTAACAGTCACATTGTGAATCTGGGGTGTAAAAGGCTCCGAAGTCGGAGGGACAGTATGAGACCATATGGAACTCAAAAGGGGAGATCTAGAACCGATGATATCTGCCAAAGCATTATAGCATAAAGGCAACGAGACACCAAGGGAAGTGACACGGAAGGGTGAAGTTTCCATAGGCGTAGGTATTTCACCTCCTGCCACAAAGGATTCTTCACCAAAGAGCGGGGTCGTCTCATCCATATCGGAGGAAGACATCAAGACCGAAACACTAGGAGGAGTAACGGGAAAGTCTTCTTCAGAAGGCTCCCAAACGGGGTTCCAATGAACGTCGTAAGACTCATCCTATGGAGTGCGAGAGTTAAGCGGTTGGATACTTGGGATAACAAGAAGAGTATCACTAACAACTGGTACCTCGGGAGCGACATAAGATGGAGATCCTTGGTCACTTGGAATAGGAGACGAGATCAATGATTCTGCCAGGATGATTCAATTCAAAATCCTAGGAGAAGTAACGAGTAAGGAAAGAACCCTATGCAAACTAAAACGCAAACAAGATCTAACAGGGTAAATGTGAACATGGTCAAATAAATTTTAAGACATAGGAATAGAACTTGACCTTTTCATCTTTAAAGAGTCGAGAAAAGGACGAAAAGATGACTCTAGTCGCCTTTGATTATTTAATGAGCCTGAAAGGACAAGTGCTTAGATGGGCCTTTTCTTTTAGGGAGTCTAAAAAGGAATGAAAGTGACTACTCTGGAGAACTAGGCAAAAGGTTTACCAAACAACCCGTAAAACTGCATATACACCTTGGCAATCATATGAAAACCAAGGAATTTCTGTACGGCAGTCAATCTTCCTTAATGTTGTGTTCGATGCATTAGGGTTTGCAAGGCGGTAGACACAAATTCCTAAGGATATAGGATGATAACCTAGTGGGGTCTCCCAACATATACTCAAAAGTACTGGGAGCATAAATCCGTGCAGCAGCTATTGGATCACAGAAGGAGGAATCACCCAACCTTAAGTGAAAACAATAGAGACTAGGTTTAACGACGTTGGATCACGTCTCTAGCCTAGACCTCTAAATAATGTGTGTTATGTTCCAATGCATTGTTAGGTCTATTCAGTTCATTTTAGAGTTGGTCTTGAATTATGTTTCAATTTCCAGGCCTTATTGTATCTTTATCAGAACCTAGGATGCAACTAGAATGAATAAATCATCTTTCATTTTGATGAACTCCTACTTACAGAAGGGCAGAGAGATCATTCCAAAACCAAGACAAAACCAAGATCAACAAATTTAGTCACTCAAGAGACACAATGTATAAACGCATCAATCCCTACAGTGCATTGATACTACTAATGAGAGATTTAAAATTTGCTTTCTAATTTTTCAAACATGAAAAACTTGAAATGTAAATACACTTTCACTTTAGCATACTAATGAATGCAATCTTTTGATTTTTGATAGCTTCAAATTCTAAAGAAACAAACAAGCAAGTGTGCAATTGATTGAACCAAACAATTGTAATCTATGTCTAGTAGTGAAACAATCGAATCAACATGGAAATTGGTTCAACAAATAACACTAAACATCAATCAGCAAGAAACAGGCAATGGAAAGACTTCAAGCACCCCGAAAGGAGGGTTACGGATGAATCTTGAACAGACAAGTAACCAAGCCAAATAAATCAAAACTTGAAAAACTAGGTCACAAAACCAAAAATACAAGATTTACTTCAATGAAGCCAAAAAGTGAGCACCTTAACTAAAGCAATTTAAACAAACTAATAGATAAGAGAAAGGTGACAAGGGATAACCAAACTGATGAATTTAGGAGGCAAAATTGAAAAAACAATTCTACAGGAATCATCGCGGGTGTAACACAAGCAACCAATGTCGATCAGCCACTAGCCGTAGCAACAGAGAACATCGTCGCAAAAGTACATGTCTTTCACATGACGGGCTGATTTCAGGAGTCGTCACGACTGTGTGACAGGATTCAGCGATGCACAGACTTACAAAACAGAGAGAATGCAACGTCAGCGTGACTGTTTAAATTTTTTCAGCGACGAACTTAAAACAATGAAAGGCAAATAAAAACTCCCAAACAAAGACCAGTATATCATTACAAGAAACAAAGGGATTGCCTAGATTGACCCAGGTAACCCATAAGACTGATGGTTCAATCCCAAAATCCAAAAGACATTGACTCAAAATCAATCAAAAGCAATCAAGAGAAAAACATAGGACTGATTCCCCAGTAGAGTCGCCAACTTGTGATGCAAGAAAGTGTTCCCTCTATGGATAGAGGCAACCCCTCTAGCCCTAGAGTGGTTCTAGTCATAGCAAAGACAGATCAACAATTGATTTCCTTAGACAATCATCGTTAGAGGCCTACCTCAACCGGTGGTCGATGAAGTTTCGTTGTGTTGCTCCAGCTTTCGTTTCCTTCTCCCCATTGAGTGATCAACCTGAAACAATGTAAAGAAAACACAACAAAGCACGTAACTGGAAAACAATAATGATCTATTTACTCACAAAGTCAAGAAGTCATGAGCTATCAAGTAAATTACATACAAGACATAGGAAAACATCATTGATTGTATTAATAATGAAATAAGAGCAAGCTTATAACCAAGTCTTGACATCACAAGCCTTCTCAAAGGGTCCAGCCAGTATGTTTCTCAAGCATTCACTCTTCAAGGATGAATCTCCCAACATACAATGTCTCTCTTTCACTCATAAGTTTTAACACAAAGTGAAGGGCACTCCACAATCTTCCACAAGCTATCAACAATCCCACACTTGTCACACCCACACCAACTATCTATCAAACTCAAAAGCACTAACAGCACTGCTCAATCAAAGGAATTACTAACTAGCTGATCATATCAAAGGTGAGTACTTTAATAGGAGAATGAGTCTCCATGAAATGTGGAAGAGAGATCTTATCCTCAAGGAAGGTAGCACAAATGACGGAAATTCCATACCAGAGGAGGAAGGGCGACATAAAATATGCCAACAACCAGGTCTGAAGACATCCAGAAGGCTGACTATTGAAATGAATTCACCCAATCTAGATTAGCGTGGGGCATAAACTCATTACTCGCGACTGCATCACAGGGAGGTAATGCAAGCTGACTCATTGTCGCAAGACACAACTAATAACCTCGCCCCAGGTCTAGAAATCTGACTGTCATAGGAAACATATGTACACCGGTGATGGAGTCACGATGAGACCATTATGAACATGAGAACATCACGTATATTAAGGGTTTACTAGCGACAAGGCAGAAACTTAAGGAATAAGGGTCATTTGCAGCAACAGAGAGCATTTGTTTAATCTTCTTGCATCAGTGGGAAGATATGAACATGTTGATTTGACACATGACACAGTAGAAGGATTTAAATGAGGACAGTAACAAATTACTGTGTAACAGAGCCTCAGAGCCTTTTGTACAATTTTTCTTTCTTCTTTTCACTTCTTTTTCACATGCATCTCTTATTCTTGTTTTTCCTATTTCTGCATTTAGTATTGATGCTTCTTTTGCTGTAGGATTGGGTTAAATGATTGAAGTGAGTTTTTTTTAGGTTATTTATAGAGTCACAAGCATGATTCATCCTCATAATATCTTTTAACATTCATATTCATCATTGAGCTACTTGGATTAGTTTACTAGTTCACAAATCTAGAATTTCTAGAAGTCCCCTGTAGCAAAAAGTAGTAATCTTCTGCTATTTTTTAGCACCTTTTAATGATATTCAATTGAGTTGATTACACTTGTATTATGTCATAAAAAATTTCAAGTTATTAAAAAAATTAACCCCAATTAATTTTCAGTTGATTAGGTTAGACATTTGATAGGTTAACTAGCTCACATGTTATTGAATTCTAGTTTTTATAGTAATTTTCTGTTATTTTTTAGCATGTGTCAACTGGGTTATTTTGGAGTGATTCCACTTGGAATGGAGTCCTAATAAATCCTATTTAATAAAAAAAATTGTCCCGTCCCATTTTCACTTGACTTACTTTGTAATTTGGTGAATTATCTCCTCCTGTGGCAATTTTATTTTGCTTGTAGAAACCTCTTGTAGCACATGTAAACTTGACCATATTTGCTCCAAAACCTTGATTTTTGTCTCTTAGGCTCAAACCATAACCCCTAGGATCTAAATCCATGATTGAGGAAGAATAAACACCAATTATTACATGCCTTTTTACAAAGTAGATTAGGCCTATTTATTTGAATTCATGCTCTTAGGATTTCAATTACAAATTGTTGTTCTTGCCTAGGATTAATTTATTTTCAAAGTAATATTTCCATTTCTGCAATTACTTTAGGCTTTGATTTCATAACATTCACTCCATTGCATCAGATCAATGAAAGAAGGACACATTATATGCTACACATATAGTTCTGACACCTCTTAAGTTTGTACGAACCTCAGGTTGATAATTTAAGTTGGTAGCCTTAGGAGTTGTAGCATTTTTGTTGCAATACTGGGACTCATCACGTTCCACTGTGAAGTTATTTCTTGGCCAGGATTTCAGTGCATGGAGACCTATCTAAGGATTTTTTACTCTCTTGACACCCTAAACCCTTGCAATATAACTTTTGATGCTCCATCATCATCTAGGAAGTGTTTGGTTGACCCTAAATCTAGCTTTCAGCCTATGCTGAAGTGACTCTAGAAGTGCTTATATTTTGCTAATGCCACCATTTGTAGTGTTGCATCATTGGTAAATCCTTTTGTTTCCACCACTTACATACCTGATGTTTTTCCATACCAAGGTAGAACTTTTAAACCTCTGACTCTACATTTGCCTTCCATGAGCCCTTTATCTTCGACATCTGCTACCACTTTTGATGTTGATCCTACTATTTCCTTACCTTTTGATGCCTTTGATTTTGCATAGGCGATATTCATTGTTGTTGCGTACAAACATCCTACTCCTATTATTTCTTCAACTATTGTAGATGTCCCTGGTGATGAGCCTGAAGAGCCAATTTGACCTAAAACTATTATTGAAGAATGTACTATCCATTCACCCACCACATCTTCACCACATAGCCCTATTTAAATTCCCAAAACCAATACACATTCTAATACTATTTTTGATAATCCCTCCAAACATTCTGACCCTGGAGATACCAATGAGAATGTGCCTGATATGGAGATAGTTTCTAGGCCCAATAATACAGAAGAACATGAGCATATTATAGAGAGAGTTTATGTTTTTCTAGTGCAACATGTTATGCCCCTATACCAATAGGTGTCATATATCATGATTGACTTAATGAGCTATGTAATATGTTCATACATTTACTTGTTGCAAAGGTTTTCCATATTTGTAAAAAATCAAAAAATTTAAAAAATGTAAAAAGGGTATGCCCTAAAACAAAAATAAAAGGGTAGAAAGAATAAAAATATGGTCAAAAAATGAAATAAAATGAACCCCATCAAAAAGAAAAGACCAGGAAAGTGTGCAAGTCTAAATGCCACTACTTTTTTACTTTGGTATAATAACAATTGTGTGCAGTCTGTCACTTATGCCACAATTTGTGAATAGTCAAATAATTTAAACTTGGCTACTTCATTTTTCAATTTCATGTTTTAGAAATAGAGAATAAAGATCTAACCAAACAGTGTAATCTTGGCAGATAAGTAGATAGGTAGAGTGAAAAAGGAGCTCAACAGTTTAATCTGATCCCTTGGATGTAATAAGTGTAGACTTAGATAGGCATTACCATGTAAAAGAAAAGAAAAGTCTGATAAGGGTTTGCTAGTCTATGTGCACCCTAATAAAGAAGTAAGAATGCTAGGTTAAAGTAGGTAGGGTAGGTAGTTGATGGTTGCAGAATAACATGTGGTGAATGATGATATTCAAATGTGAAAATCTTTTATTTTCATCATAAGACAAAAGCATGCAGTACATAAAAGACATATCAAGCAAGCAAAGTCAGAATAGTTAACTCCCCTACTCATTTTCCCTAAATTTTTATTAATTTCCCCTAAGTACCAAGGTATTTATTAAATTAAAGGGGCTCAGAGCATTTCTCTGACTTCTGGAGGGACTGGACCCTCGTCCCAATAATTTATAAAGCCTAAGTACTTAAAAACATTCATTAAATCATCGTACCCATTCAAAAATCATTCATTCCTTTGATAAGTTTTTCCTAAGTAAAATTCTATTTTACTTAGAAAAATTACAATGTTTTCTATAAAAACCCTTTTTCACTTTAAGCCTAAGTTTGAATACACACATCAAATGTTTTTATACTTAGCGCATTTCCATTCATTATGTCATATTAACTACTAATTTGTATTAATTTATAAATCCCTTATAAAATCTACACATTCCCATATTATTGTAACTATGTTAAAAACCCCGAAATATTAATATCCCGCCCCTTTGGTTAAAATATAACCATAATCCATTGTAAATAGGGATTAATTAGTTAATCTGTAACTAATTAACAGCCCTAACCCCCGCCACACTAAAAGGGGATTAATTAACCCTCATTGTTAATCAACAGCCTCCCCAACCAATCTTGTCACCTCCGATATGATTAAATAACTCTTAAATATATCAGGCCCACCTTTGTTAAAATCCCATCACTTCGCATCCTCGATAGTCGTCTGATCAAGTCTCCAAGATCTGACGGTTGTTATGCATATCGCACAACCCTTTGCGACCGTACGTTAGTGCGTGATCGCAAAGCGGTTTTTTGTATAGTACCACCGCCACGCATCGCTCATCGTATGGAATCGCACGGATGAGCCCGAATACCGCCCCCCCCAACCCCTCCATTAGCGGTGCGATAAAAACCACTTACCGCTTCCTGTAAACAATAAAAAACGTCAAATCACACCCGCTGACGTAACCTGTCACTGTCGTTAACCCGCCGATATCAACCATTTACCCATTTAATACAAAAACCCTAGTTTTCCGCGTTTTCACCTTATTGTGTAGTAAAACCCTATGTTACCCATCTGCACCACCTGAAGCCTCTGTTAACTGATTCAAGCATGGTTTACCTCCCGAAAAGCATTATGGATTCACTCCACAGACCTTTCAAGCTCAAATGAAACCTTTTCAACCTCCCCTGCAAACCAATGCTTTCTTAACAATTTGTTTTGTTTTACAGATGATCAGAAGACCACAGCCTTGGATAAACAGTCTTGATACTAGTCATAAGACCTGTTTACTCCGAGATTGTTATCAAATCTATTCAAATAAAGATGGAAGGTAAAAGGACACAGTAAAGAACAGTCAAAATGTATCAAGGTTAAAGAGTATCAGATTGAAGACCAAGTCAAGTAAATTAGCTAGCATGAAGATAAATAGCAAGGAAGACAATTAGAAAACAGATCATACAAATTCATGTCAAAGTGAAGACAGGTGAAAAACAGAGTGGTAAAAGTAAAAAGTAAACAGTAAATAGTAAAAGTAAACATGAAGACATTAAGAGTTAAACAAAGATGAAAACACTTTCACCAGCTACAATGAGCTTTATCCAAAGTAAAAATTGAAAAACAATTGAAAGGAATTTAAGGTTAAAAGATGAAATCAGAGCAGAAATGGTACATTCTTCAGAAATTTCCTGTTTAAAACATGGCTTTGCAGAAATATTGTGACCAACCAAGAAGTATTTTGAAAAACTGGAGGAGGTTTTTATTCCTAACAGGATAATTTACAAAAACATATCTCACTTTTTACACAGGTATTACCAAAAGGGAGATAAGTGCATGTCTTCACAGCCTATTTTTTAGTTTGTGCAAAGTCTTGTTTTTGACATATTTTTGCAGAGAAACAACTGGTGCTGAATTTTGGGAAACGGAGAGAGGTTTAATTTAAAAACATTCTTATCTACAATAACATCTTTCACTTTTTACATTGTTAACACTCAGGTTGTCCCTTGGCTCCTTCAGGGATACGGCCGAGGTAACCACAGACCAAGCTTTGGACTGCCGGTCCTAGCCTACCAGCAGTCAGAGAGGGCTCTCTCTTCGGGATTTAGCCTTGTTTTAGGGAATGATCTTAGGCTAGCTATTGAGTACAAAGGGTTTTGTTTTTTGGTGAGGAGAGAATGGTCTTAAGCAGAGAGACATGCAAAGCGCAAAAGGTTTAGAACATTGGGCATGGAGTCAAGGATGTGGACCGAAGGATGTGTTTTCTTTGACGGAAGAGGAATACAGAGCAGGATAGCTACACATGGACCAATATTGAAGCTTGAAATGAGACGAATGGAGGTCAGGGAATGAAAGACAGCTAAGTAATTTTCATTCGTGCTAACAGAGGGAACGGGAATGAATATCCTATAGGAGCAATTACTTGAATTCCTACAACAAGATTCATAAACGGAGGAAACTAGTGCAAATATGAGCCTAAGAGGAATTCATATTATAGGCTAGTTTAGAAGATAAACATAGAGAAATAACAGGAATTGAGCACAGAGTGCTGTTAAGCTAATTCTGAGCTAGTCTTCTTTTCTGTTATTTAGATCATGACACAAAGGCGATATAAACACATTAAAACTCAAAACAGAGGCAAGAAAGAGAAGAGGAAAACTTATTAGTCCATGAGGAAACACGAGGATTCTGTAGTCAGCTCTTCAGCCATCAAACACACATGTAGACAGTCCAAACACATTAGTTCCAGCAAGCTCTGTTCATTAAACCTCTCAGAGTGTACACAGCAGTGTTTCAAAATCAGCTTGTCGATCAAAAAACTCTCCCCTTGAACAACGAACAGCGTTGTTTTAAATAGGCAAAATATCTATTACATGCTGGCCCTTGAGCCGCTGTCAAGTTAAAAAAAACATTACTGAAAACATATCTAATCTAGACAGGTCCAAAGATATCTGCAGCAATAAAGTTTTTAAATGCTAAGTTGTGCTGGTAATGAATGCATAAAATATCTAAACAGGTGTTCTGGGGCAGCTGGCAACTGAAGTTATGCAAGTGAAGGCTGAGTATGAGAGAGCAGCGTCAAAATGGTTGAACGGTGGTCCTGGAGCTGTGCGCTGGCCTCATGGTGATAACTGTGTAATAACTGCCCAGGAATCCTTTGTCAGTATTTTTTAGGCGGTTCCATAAAATAATCTTCGTCTTTTTGGATTGAGGCGGTCGCTGGCTGTCCTTCTATTCTCCGCTTTATTCCACGCCTCTGGTATTGGATATCTTCCGCTTGCATTGTATTCATTTAATTCTTTCAAAGCTACAATCACAGTGTCACACACCTCTTTCCCCATTTCAATACGGAGGTCTCTCAACTTCTCATCATCCTCATTGCGGTGACTAATGAGAGCATGAATTTCTTGTTGAAATTTATTCAACTCTTCTCTATGAGTTTCTTCAAGTCGCCGATAATTTTCCTCTGCTTTCTGGCGATTATGGTCACCTCTCAGCCTTTGCCAATTGGAAGAGTAACAGTTTTGGCACCAGGCTTCCTCTTGAACGTCCTTGCATTGGCATTTGTGGGCTTCTTATTGAACAGATTGTTGGCAACCACCACTGCACGAGAGGGATTTAGATTCAAAAGCGTAAACAAACCCTGGTAATCTTCGGTGAGCCTGCTATCAATGACAGCAAAATCTACATTTTTGTACTTGGGAAGCAACTCCATGGCATCTCCGATAACGAACTCAGTTGCATCTTCCAACCCCAGAGCCTTGATGGTCTCCGCCACGGTTTCATCGCGCGCCTTCTCAGACAGAATGCAGACGAGGCGACCACCAGTCTGGCGAGCTGCCGCTGCTAGGCCTATGGTACACGTTGGTGCTGCGCTTGAAGATGCCTCTACAATAAGCTGTGCATTCATGCCCGCTGCCAGAGCTGACATGAATTTGGTGCTCTCTGGTTCTGCCTGATTTCTGTCTTGCTCCAATTTGCACAGATTGACGGTGTCCAAAAATGAGTTGACTGCATTTGCCGGAGACCATCCCATGGTGGTGACTAAACCATCTTTTGAAGTTAAGAGTGGAGGAGTGTATCAGAAGATATTGAAATATGAGCCCATCACACGGAGATCATCGTTTGTTACAGAGGGATCAAGATCAAACACAACAAGTGTTCCCTGATTTACATCCTTATCTGAAGGATTGTCCTTTGGAATTGAAAAAAGAATATCAAGTTTGCGCCGGCGTAGTGGTTTGTTTTGTAAAGCTCGCATTGCACTTCGAGCAGCACGAATATCATAATAAGATATCATAACAAAACCACGATGCTTACATGCAGTGTAAAGAGTCCTGATATCACCATGTTGCTCAAATAAAGCACGGAGCTCAAAATCCTCCACGTTACTATTAATATTTCTCACAAATAATGTTCTAGATGGATGCTCACCATAAGGATGCTCTCCTGCAATAGTTCCAGACCCATTTGAAATACTATGATGAACCATACCAACCCCTGTACTGTCTGATATTCTTGCCTTGGCCAAGTGTGCATTTGGAACTTGAGAATCAGAATCCAATTCAATCCCACCTCCACTGCTAAATAGATCATACTCTTCTGATTCTTCAGCTTGGCTGGATAATCCAAGTCTAAATCATCCATGATGCCAGCCAAAAGTTCTTCTTCATCATCAGGCAGAACAGTACCAATAGAATTGTGTTCTATAGTCTCAGGAGATTGCAGAAGTTCTTCCTGTAATCGCCTTGAATAAGATGCTCTCTTAACAGCTTGCCCACCATATTCCTCATTTGCTACATTCAATTTGTCATGGAATGTGACGGGCAATGATCTTGAAAACAAACAACAAAAAAAAACCCCGACATCATTTTCATTCTGGACATGATTTATCTTGAGCCTCTGAGTTCTGCTCCTGCATTCTGTGCATTCTAAAACCTTTAACGCAAAGTAACAATCTTCACAATACTTGTATCCATCACCTTGAAACTGCACTCCATTGGCAATGGGACATTCACAAACTCGGCCCCGAAAAGTATCCTTGCATGCAGTGATATTTGCACTTTTATCTTGCCAGCACCCACCATTATTTTCCAAACATTCATTTGTCTGTATGTCTGAGCTCAAGCAAATAGCTGGCTCAGTTGTTTCTTCAAAACCTGCACATATTGCCTTTACAATAGCAATTTTGTCTAATTTCCCTCTATACTGTCTGTTGTTTATCACAAGAGTGGGCAATATTGTTACGTCGCCTCGAGAATCATGTCCAACCTGTGCGTCTTGTTCTGCTTTCGCACTGTTCTCAGCATCTGCTTCTGGATCTCCCATACATTCATCTATTTTCTTACTGTCCAGACCCAAAGATGTTATCACTTCCTCTGCACATTCTTTGTTGTATTTCTTTTCTTTCATTGGACATCTAATATGGAATCAGTTACATAGTCCCACCAGACCCATGACTTTTTACTTTCAGTTGCAACTTTGAAACACATAGTTGCCTCAGATTTTCAATTACCACATCTTTGCCATCATAACCTTTGCTAAAATCGTGCTCTGGATCAGGAGCACAGTACCTGCCATGGTTGATACATTGAGATTTACACTGCTTGCTCAAAACAAAGGCTTGGGGGCAGTACCATGTTATGTAGTGAGGACTAAATAGAGTATAGCCCCCTTTCTCAAGCATCTGAGCAGCTCCTTTAAAACTCTTCATAAATTCAATTTGACTGTCACATTTTGGCCCACATTCATCATTGCTGTTCGTCCAAAATTCATACTCTACACGGTCATCTGGGTGTGGAAGTGACTCCCTCCAATCCAGATTAATATTTACCATCTCCCCACTACTTAGAGCTTTCTTCAACTTATCACCAAAGTTTTTCTTAATAAGGGCAGAGGGAATGGTAATCTTCTGCAAATACTCAACTGCTGTGTTGTCCTCTTCAGGTGAATCCATGGTTATCTAAAACATAAAAGAAGCCAAATGAAGTTCCCACAAGAATGTCCAAATAACCATCACCATCCAGATCAACCACTGAAGGAGAAGAGTAGATATGGGCACGGAAGGTTCCAGAATCTGTGCTAAGATCCAGTTGAGTGCTCCACTTAACTTGTTTGGTATCAAGATTAAAAACCACAATTGCACCAGCAACATATTCAGTAACATCTATACCACCCAATTCTGCTGAATGTGCAGGGTTGTCATAATACTCATGATTAAAAAAGTAAGATGCTGCAACAATCATCTCATCTACACCATCCTTGTCAATATCTGCTATCACTGGAGTGCAGAGGATATGAGAATCAATATTGACAAAATCTTCTGGTTTTGGATGCTGGGCCTCAGCAAAGTCTTCATCTCCCCAAGCTGATTCATCAACATAGTCATCATAGTCATATGCATATTCATCAGTCAAGCCATCTTCTCCATCTAGAAACAGATCAAAAGAAGAATCTGCCTCCTCTGCCAGATCCTGATTATTTTTTATAGTAGCAGCTCCTCCGGTATCACCTTCCTTGGAACTTTCTGTTTCAGATTCTGTAAGAAGCCGCCTCTGAGAACCCATTGACTTTACTGTATCAGTGGCATTTGTTGTTACTCCCATATTTAGTATATCATGCATGGATTCCTCATCACTACCAACATGGTCTTCTTTAGTGACATTTGTTTTAGTTTCATTATGCAGTTCAGTGGTTGTATGCTTGGGAAGCTCGACTGTAGGTTTCGTTTGGTTATTGTGTTCTGAAGCAGATTCGAGGCTATCATTCTGAGAGGCATGAGATAACAATTCTGAATTAGATGCATTGCTTGAAGCTTGATGTTCAAGAACTCTATTTGACGAAAATGATTTATTGGACTTTGTTTCTTTAGCATTACCCTGATGATCGGATACAGCTTTATTGTCAATACCCTCCTGAATTAGAACATCATCATGCACACCAGGATGAGCACGATCTGCATGATCTTTTCCTAACCCAACATACCAATCTTTGTGAACTCGTAAACGGGGAACCTTCAATTTATCTGACATTAAATACCCTGAAATCCTGAAAAAGATAACTTCACCATTATATGTTGCTAAAGCTACTTCTCTGATCCCATCCTTATCAATATCATATAGTAGTGGACTGGCATGGACAGTTGACTTATGGAATGGCGGCCAACCTGGCATTTTGTCTCCATCTGAGCCTTCTAGCACTTCCAGGTAATGTATAAAAGAAGGAACCACTATTTCTAATTTACCACCGTTGTTAATATCAGCAATTAAAGGTGTTGCATAAATGCTTGAGCTTACTTCAGTCTGCCACCTCAACTCCACATTCTGAGGACATTTTGTGTTTAGCAATGCATCCTCATCTAAGGTGGGCAACGGAAGATTGTCATCAGTTGCTTCCCGTTCACGAAATTTATTTTTCTTTGAGCTATCATCAGATGATTTCCTTAGGCATTTTACATTGTGTACAGAACTACATAGTAGCAAAATGTAGAAAGCAAGTATAGACACAAACTTCATAATTGCCTGGCAATCCTCTTTAAAACCACAGCCACGCTGCCAGGCTGTGCCTGGTCCATGGTCCTCAAGAATACATGCAATGACTTCTGTGCCTGAAGATTTTGTGCCCTCTTTGCCATAGTAGCAAATTTCAAATATGGAACATTGCTGTAAGCAAAGCATGACATATTTGGCTTGTATATATGTCGATCACGAAAGGTGAATACCCTGCTATGAGCAGGAGGCTAACAGTGGCTCCACTTGGGGATGGCTTTTCCTTGCGAAAAGTCAAGAACAGCAGGTCAGTATGCCTTGGTCTTTGATGCTGTTCTCTGCAAAATTCCCCTTGCCGGCTGCCTTATTAATCCTACCTACCTACCCTAACCAGCACTTACTTTGCTGTTAGGTGAAGTCAAATAACCAGTGCAGCCACTTAAGCAACGGTAAAAAGAAATGAACTGACTCACTGATTGTTAATGAGCTTGGAAGCACTATTCGGTCATGTGCCCCTATGATCAAAATTGTGGTATAGAAAGGCCACTGCTGATGTATTTGGTCCTCACGGAGAAAACATGCTAAAGAACTTGAGTTAAGAAGCAGTTCCATGTAATCTGATATAGGATCAATAAAAACATCATGTAGGATAGCTTCTTCTGGGCCTTCTTGGTTGGATGAAAGATTTGCCTCTTTGATAATAAGCCCTGCAACTAAATCTTCAGTCTTTGCCTTGAAAACATAAACATAATTATCCTCAATCTGTAAGTCAGAAGGTAGTACTATTTCCTTATGACTTGGGGAAGGAAGATTTTGAAGAAATGCTTCAGGATCACGAAAATGATATGACTGGATTTGAGATTGCAAGAGTTCAATTTCATTTACATATCTTTCAACAACTAAATCAAAGAAAAGTTTATGTGAGCCTCCTGCTGTTTTTAACAACATCAATTCGAAAAACTCTTCATCAAGCTCAAATTTTGATAAACTCTGCCTGAACATATCTAGAGCTTTATCAAATGAAAGATCTTCCACGAACCCAGTCATCCTGTCTTACTGATAATGCTTTGGAACATGGACTATTTGGTTGTCGGATTGGTTCGTTCCTCAGTGGAGTCTTGAATGAAAATGAAGTGGAGTCGCCAGGTGGATGCCTTTACTTTGGAGTGCCTGATCTCTGTCCACCATCGAAGATCAGAACTAAACATGATGAGCAAAATGATTCAGTTCCCCAGCGGAGTCGCCATTATGTTAACACTCAGGTTGTCCCTTGGCTCCTTCAGGGATACGGCCGAGGTAACCACAGACCAAGCTTTGGACTGCCGGTCCTAGCCTACCAGCAGTCAGAGAGGGCTCTCTCTTTGGGATTTAGCCTTGTTTTAGGGAATGATCTTAGGCTAGCTATTGAGTACAAAGGGTTTTGTTTTTTGGTGAGGAGAGAATGGTCTTAAGCAGAGAGACATGCAAAGCGCAAAAGGTTTAGAACATTGGGCATGGAGTCAAGGATGTGGACCGAAGGATGTGTTTTCTTTGACGGAAGAGGAATACAAAGCAGGATAGCTACACATGGACCAATATTGAAGCTTGAAATGAGACGAATGGAGGTCAGGGAATGAAAGACAGCTAAGTAATTTTCATTCGTGCTAACAGAGGGAACGGGAATGAATATCCTATAGGAGCAATTACTTGAATTCCTACAACAAGATTCATAAACGGAGGAAACTAGTGCAAATATGAGCCTAAGAGGAATTCATATTATAGGCTAGTTTAGAAGATAAACATAGAGAAATAACAGGAATTGAGCACAGAGTGCTGTTAAGCTAATTCTGAGCTAGTCTTCTTTTCTGTTATTTAGATCATGACACAAAGGCGATATAAACACATTAAAACTCAAAACAGAGGCAAGAAAGAGAAGAGGAAAACTTATTAGTCCATGAGGAAACACGAGGATTCTGTAGTCAGCTCTTCAGCCATCAAACACACATGTAGACAGTCCAAACACATTAGTTCCAGCAAGCTCTGTTCATTAAACCTCTCAGAGTGTACACAGCAGTGTTTCAAAATCAGCTTGTCGATCAAAAAACTCTCACCCTTTGAACAGTACATAGGGAGGTTTTTATAGAAAAAATTACAGACCTAGATCTGTGGATAAGATCTCAAAGAAAATATCTCAAAATATCTATCAAACCGATCCAAACATATCTGAAGCAAATCAGTCTTTTCTGCTAAAAGTAAATGCATGAAAGACTATATGGGCTGAGTTGGGGCAGCTGGCATCTTGGAGTAAATATCTGAGGCTGCGCATGAATCCTTTAGGCGGTTCCATAAATGGTTTTTGTCTTTTTGGATTGAGGCGG
>APFE031040337.1:0-38002 GCA_000404065.3 Pinus taeda
CACGCGTTTAACTCAGGGCAATGTCGCGTACAGGGAATAAAACACTGTTTTTTAGATATAGGACCAGGTCTGGAAGGAGGGGTTGCCCTAGGCCATGGCTGAAGCATCACAAACCATACTGGTGAGATTTGGAGCTATAACATTAGGTGACTTCCATAAACCAAAAAATGGAATTTTATTCCCTGCTATACTGCATCGCAGACCTATGACCCTCATCAAGACAATGAGTGAGCTACGAATACAACAGGTTGCATGCAACTCCATGCCTAAAAAGGTGTTTTTCCTATAACAAATTTACGGGTAGGTATATTTTCTGTCTATGAATTTAATTTGATTGCTTCAACCAAGAATTTGGAAGGAAGGGACCTTGCATGAAACAAACAATTAGCCATCTCTTTCAAGGATATATTCTTTTTCTTGTTGGAAATAATACTGAGAGGGGGGATGAATCAGTATTATTAAGTCAAATAATCCTTTTCAAAACCAAATTGTATACGCTACTTTAGTTCATTCAACCTGCATATATACGCAACTATTCAGAGGTAAACCAGCGTACACAGAGCAAACTTTTAATTTACTTAAACTTTCAGATGATGGTTAATCTGAGATGCAACATCAAATAACCAGTAACCAGAGACATTAAAATAGAGCAGAAAGACAATCACACACAAGAACACCAGATATAAGGTGGAAACCGAATGTGGGTGAAAACCACCTGCTGCAATTCATCTCTATCTTTCTTTAAATTAGAAACTTCTCTTTACACAATGTACTCGTGCAGTCCTTTACCAGTACGCAACTTGCAACCTGCAGAGAGCTACAACTCTCTCTCGTTTTCCAGCTCTCCTGGAAGGGAGATACAATCCCCTTAGCTCTTGCACTAGCCAAGATACTAATACGTAGGTGCTGGTCTACAGAAGGCTACAACCTTCTCTTTCTTCCAGTGACCACGTTTCATCAATTTTCAGACTGGATCCATGAACATCAAACAGTCATCAAGAAATTCTTCATCAGCTAAACTCCTTTTCACCAACTAGATCTGAAGTTAAGTAGATACTCCTCTACCAGCTGTACCCAAACACAGTACCAGAAACCACACAACAGAATCCAGAACACAGCAGCAATAAGCAGAAACAACTAGATCACAACTTAAAGCATATACGCAATTTCAACAGTCTGCAACTTGTGTGCATACGCATCTGCGTATGGAACAACCTGCGTATACGCGCCTTTACTTCACCTAAACTACGTGTATACGCGCCCTCGCTTTACTGAACCTGCGTACAGATCTATAAAAGACAACACACTCTTCCAGATATTCAATCACAAATTAACCGAGATTATCAGACTTATAGATCAGACAAGCGCCACATCTAGTAGATCAAAATCATACAAAGATACTATCATCCAAGCTTAAAGATTATGACCCATGAATAGAACTTATCCTTCCTTTGGCGCTAAGGTTCCTCCTCCTTCAGATCCACATCTGCATCACCACCGAATATACCAGCTCTAACACTTTATCAGATCTTCAATAATAATTCAGATGGTTCTTTGTCACAAGATCTCCTTCCTCTTTTATAGCCTTAGGCCATCCCCAATACCATGGTCCAAAACCATAATATTTCAATACCATGAACCCAAAACTAGGGATCGACACATCTGACGAGACGCCATGGTCCAAAACATAGGTTCAAGTTCCAAGATCTAACTTCCATGGATCAAAAGGATGATCACCCACATATACGCGCTTTTGTAATGTATAACCCGCGTGCATACGCGCCTTCGTCTAGATGAACCTGCGTATATGTATTTTTCTATTTTCTGAGTGCCTGAACTGAGATCTGATACCAAAGAAGGTTGCCATCAAGGACAAAACCTGTGCCATAGCTTCAAACCTGTGCCATAATGCCAACAAGATCTACAAGTGGGTATGTGTTTAACCTATTTGGAGGTTCAGTTAGTTGGATGAGTAAGAAACAATCTGTAGTGGCACTATCAACTACAGAGGCAGAATAAATGGCAGCCACTCATGCAAGCAAAGCAGCAGTTTGGTTGCAGAGATTGTGTTCAAGTATGGGATTAGTACAGGGAGCTATAAGGATTGACTGTGACAGCCAAAGTGCAATTTTCTTGGCAAAGAACCCTGCTTATCATTCAAAGACAAAGCACATTGATGTTTAGTATCACTTTGTGAGGGATATGATAGAAGACAAAAAGGTGTTGCTGGTAAAGGAGGACACTTTGAAGAATACTACAGATGCATTGACAAAATCTGTGAGCTCTGAGAAGTTCTCTTGGTGTAGAGAAACAATGGGCGTTTTAGGGCTGGAAAAATGAACTAAAGCTTCTCCTGTGGCCCCCTGTGGAAAGAAAACAACAAGTGGGAGATTGTTGGGTTTGTGTTATATTCTTTCCACATAGTTAACAAGGGGTTTGAGGGGTACCCGTAACCCCACTTTATGGGGTCCAGGGTAGCGCCCCGAAAAATTTGGTTTGGACCCTATGTTAGGTTGGGCAGACCCACCTATGGTTTTGTGCATGATTTTTGCACATGTTTTTTTGGACGCAATGGTTTTCGGTCCATGGTATTGGATGCGATGGTTTTTTGGTCCATGGTATTGGACGTGATGGTTTTCGGTTCATGGTATTGGATGCCTCGGCATGTATAAATATGTATTGTAACATTGAAAGGAAAATAATGAAAAATCAAGCTGGTAGTCCCGGTTTTGGGATCCAGGGGAAAATCTCTGTGCATATGTGTTTTTATGTGTTATGGTCTCGCATTGTTTATTTTTTTGTGATTTAGAATTCGTATGCAAGTAATTTCTTTACGGGGTTAAAACCTACACTCAAATTTAACATCAAGTATCAAAAGAAATGTTTTCTTAGGTTTATTTTCTATTTCATATTCTGTACTGGATGAAGAAGAAGAAGAAGAAGATGATGATGGAGATGACGGAGGTGAAGGTGGTTTGCCAGCCTTGCCTTTACCTTTGTCCTTCTTCAATGCCTTTGAAGAAAAAGCATCTCTTGCCTTCTTGTCTTCATATAATTCTCCCAACATATGTTGCATAGTCAAGAATTCCTACTGAAACTGTTCCTCACTCATCTTAGTTTCAGTGTTTTCTCCTGCTTTAGGTGCTGACATGGTCGATTTCTAAACGACTTGTCTCTTTCCAGTCTCTCGATTGATCTGCTCAAGGATTCCTTCTCCTCATTGCGAATTTGACCTGGTTAACATTCAGTGGCACTTTCTACAAACACAACTTGCTCTAATACAAGATAATATGATCTGAAATGACCATAAACTAAATATTGAAGTAGAATTGATTAGCCATCTAAGAATTGAATGTTAACCGAAAGCATGAAAATCGAGGAAACTGCTTGAATTGATAACTTTACGACAGCTGATAAACCATAATTAAGATGCAAAACAGAAGTACAAACAGAGAAAACATAGATATACAAGACAATAAGATTGATTACAGAGTTCGTCCCTGATCGACTATGTCTCCGGGTTTGCTTTCAAGATGGGTGACCATTTTATTAGGAATGAGAAGGAAGAAGTCGATTACACAGTGATTTAGATAAACTAAAATTTCACAGAGGAAATTCTAACCTCTGTCATGAGATAGCTCTCTAAACCAGATTTCCAACACCACTTGCGGTTTCCAAATCCGACTCCTGATGCTCCTGAAACACTAAAAACAAAACAGCCTCTATCCCTCTAGAACCTGCACATGAAAACTCAAAAACCAATCCTCTTGATAAATGAAGAGAAATTCTGTCTTTATAGGCCTGAAGATGCATAAAACCACCTTGGCTGAATTCAGGATGAATTGGTTGAAAATTGGTTGGTTTAAGAGCTTGGTCTTGTTGTTAAGTGCGACCTAGGGTAGATGCATGGTCATCGAATTAGTTGGTTGTAACAAAACTGTTTTAAAACCCAAAATAAACCATATAATAACTCCACAACCGCTGGCAGTCATGCTAACCGGGCAGAGGTTGAAACCATTGTGTGTGACCATCTGCAACCTAACCACAGGCTACCACCTCTGTGGTCTGCTCGGTTGGTTCCAGCTACCCTCGCGCTAAATAGTTTGCATGTGCCCACATGTGACAACTATCCAATGGTTTCAATGGCAGTTACCTCCATGGTTAATGTTGGCATTATGATACAGGTGTTGTCCTTGATGGAAACTCACTCAGAGGTATGATACAGGTGATGGCAACTTAATCAGATGGAAGATCTAGTGCAGTAGGTCAAAATAAAGGTATACACGGGTTGGACTTGATGAAAGGGCATATATACATGGGTTATCTGAGCTAAATACGCGTATACGTATGCACACAGGTTCACAGAAGGAAAAGCGCGTACATGGTTTTGGTCCGTGGTATTTGGTGCATTGTATTTTGGTATTGGTCCATGGTATTTGGTTCGAAATGACGACCCCAGGTATTGGGTCCATGGTATTGTTTCTACATGGTTTTGGACCATGGTATTGAGAGAAGCCTAACCTATATAAGGAGAAGATCATTAGGCAAAAGTGGTGAGCAAGGAATGAATGTCTGACGAAGTGGGAAGATCTAGTATTGCTGGTTATCGATTTGTGATGCTTGGCTCGGGTTTGATATGAAAGCAAAGGTATAAGTAAATAGCTTTAGATTTTTACGCGGGTTGTCTCTGGTAAAAGCGCGTATACACGCGGCTTTGATATAGTCAAGTAGCATATGCATTATGAGATTTGGTGTTTCAGGTTGCTGTTGATTCTAGTGGTTGTTGCAGAGTTATGGGCTCTGGTTTGTGTTCTCTGCTTTTTGATGACAGGGTTTCAATGATTCAGTATTAGGTGATGTAGAAATTTATGATGCAAATATAGGTTGATGATTGTATTGCAACAATGATTGTTTTGTACTTATGGATCCAGTCTGAAAATTTATGAAACGTGGTCCCTGGAAGAAAGAGAATCTTGTAGCCTTCTATAGGCCAGCACCTACGTACTAGTATCTTGGCTAGTGCAAGAGCTAAGGGGGTTGTAGCTCCCTTCCAGAAGTAGCTGGAAAATGAGAGAGGGTTGTAGCCCTCTATAGTTTGAAGCCTGCGTACTGGTAAAGGACTGCACCAGTACATTGTAAAAGAAGTTTCTTATTAAAGGAAGGAAGAGACGAATTGCAGCAGGTGGTTTTCACCCACATTGGGTTTCCACCTTATATCATGGTGTTCATGTGTGCTTCTTATGTGTGATGATCTGTACTGTTTTACTACACCTGATTACTGCTAATATGGTTAATAATGTTCTGATGCATTTACTGAAGATAAGCTAATTGAATCATAAGATTACTGCATGTACGCTAGTTTCATTTAACACAGTCGCGTATATACGCAGATATACTGAACTGAAGCCGCGTATATGAATATGAGTATGAAAAATGAAAAGTATCTGATTTGATAATACTGATTCATCCCCCCTCTCAGTATTATTTCCAAAAATTGGTATCAGAGTAGGTCCTTTTTGAAGAAGCTTGATCGCTTGAAGGAAAAGATCCATCAGAATGGCTAATCCAGAAAGAGAGGCACACATCAGGCCACCAATCTTTGACGGGAACAAATTTACCCACTAGAAGATAAGAAACACAGCATATATACAATTGCTTGGAACAGAAGTTTGGGGAATTGTAGAAGGTGGATACAAATTCCCATCAGCAATTCCTACAGATGCAGCAGAGAGAAAGCAATATGAGCTCAATGCCAACGCTGTTACTGTCTTATTGGGAAGTTTGACACAATCAGAATTTATGAAGGTCATGCATTTCAAATCAGCTAAGGAAATATGGGAGAAAATCATTCTAAGCTACGAAGGAGATGAACAGGTAAAAAGAGCAAAGCTTCAAACTCTTAGAATCTAGTATGAAAATCTTAAGATGCATAGTAATGAAAGCATAGCTAATTAATTCCTGCGTATGGATGAAATTGTAAATTGTATGAGGAATTTGGGTGAAGAATTTAAGGAAGTTGTCTTAGTTGAAAAGGTTTTGAGATCCCTGTCTGCTAAATTTGATTCCAAAGTGTCTGCCATAGAAGAAAAGGAGAATCTATAGAAAATCACCATGTCACAGCTTCACAAAATCTTAACTGCTTTTGGGATGCGAAAAGAGGGACCATCAGAAGCCGCATTCGAAGCATCAGGATACATGTCAGAGGAAGAAGATGAGGTAAATTTTGTCAAGAATCTTGAATGGAAAACTGGAAGGTTCAAAGATAAGTTACCTTTCAAATTCTTTTCATGTGGTAGAGTTGGTCACTACGTTGCTAGATGCCCTCATAACAAAGGAAAGATGTCTGAAGAAGGTAATAGAAGCTATTATACCCATGTTAAAAATAATGACCCATTCAATGGTAGTGAAGACATTAGAAGTCTCATGGCATATGAAAAGAAGAATGCAAAAACTGAAGAAGTTACCAAATTAAACGAACAATTGGAGACAGTAACCAGGGTAAGGGAGAAATTGCAGGATATAATAAAAGATCAGAGCATAACAATTCAGAGACTTGAATCAAAGATCCTCTCTCTAAAAGAAGATCTTGAAAAATCAAAGGAGAAGAACAGAGAAGCTCTTGAAGAACATGAAGTGATCAAATTAAAGCAACAAGTGGAAGAAGAAAGAAAATTTGAAGAAGACCTAAGGAAACAGTATCTGGAAAAGGAAGAAAAACATCAGGTTGAGGTAAATATCTTAAAAGGTAAATTAGAAGAAAATAATAAATTGTTGTGATTTCAAAATAGTACTAAGATTTTGGATGACATTCTTGGTAGTCAAAGATCTCCTAGTATCAAAACTGATCTTGGCTTTTATGAATCTTTTGAAGGTGAATCTAGCTTACAAGGTGAGGCAAGAAACTCTAATGAGAAATCTGAAATGCACAACGAAGAGATGAGAAGAAAACCCCATCAACAACCAAGGAGAGAAATTCTTCAAAGGAAATATTTTACTCCTCCACTGAATAATGTTGAATGCTATGTATGTCATAATCTTGGACATGTTGCAGCCAGATGTAGAAGTAGAATGGTTCAAGAACATCACAAAAGGTCATCACATCCCAGGTATTTCAGAGGATATTGCTTTGCCTGCAATGCATATGGACACAAAGCAATTGATTGCAATAGAAGGAACATGAAATATGTAAGATGTTATACATGCAACAAAATTGGACATAAAGCAAGGGAATGCAGGAGCAAATTTCAAAATTCAAAACAAGAGGACCATACATTATCACAGACAGAATTAGAGATAGAAAGATGTGACATAACTCAGTTAGCTGACATTACAGACACAGGGGAAACTGAAAGTGAAGAAATTCAGTATTCCATCTTGCATACGCTGATATAATAAAGATAAGTCGCGTATATACGTGAGTTACAGGCTGCAGAGTCGCGTATATGGAGAACAGAAGAAAGGGCAGCAGAACAGACCCAGGAAATGGTTTGGTCATGATATGAAATGGTTGGCATAGGCTCAGGGGGAGCATATACTTCAAATAATGCATTGTTGGCATTATGGTTAGAGGTTGTTGATAAAGTTTATGAAGCTAAATGATACATCTTGTTGTTTGATCAAAAGGAATGGTATTGCAGGTTTGGATGTTGATGCTTATGGTGCAGATCATATATGATGAATGATAGTCATGGTCTTGAATGAATTGTTGGTCTTAGAACTTGCATCTTCTCGAGGGGAGCATGGATGGATTGATACAACTTGGTATATACAAAGGGGAGCTCAATCAGAAACTTCAGCATGTACTCAGGGGGAGTATGGACAGCAGAAGGTATACCAAGGAAGAGAATATCTTGGTCCGCCCTTTGCCCTTGATGTCAAAGGGGGAGAGTAACTTGGTGTGGTGGTTGCCATCAAGTCCAAAGGGGGAGATTGTTGGCATTATGATACAGGTGTTGTCTTTGATGGCAACTCACTCAGAGGTAAGATACAGGTGATGGCAACCTAATCAGATGGCAAATCTAGTGCAGTAGGTCAAAAGAAAGGTATACACAGGTTGGAATTGATGAAAGGGCATATATACACGGGTTATCTGAGCTAAAGACGTGTATACGTATACATGCAGGTTCATAGAAGGAAAAGCGTGTACATGGTTTTGGTCCATGGTATTTTGGTATTGGTCCATGGTATTTGGTTCGAAATGACGACCCCAGGTATTGGGTCCATGGTATTGTTTCTACATGGTTTTGGACCATGGTATTGAGAGAAGCCTAACCTATATAAGGAGAAGATCATTAGGCAAAAGTGGTGAGCAAGGAATGAATGTCTGACGAAGTGGGAAGATCTAGTATTGCTGGTTATCGATTTTTGATGCTTGGCTTGGGTTGGATATGACAACAAAGGTATAAGTAAATAGCTTTAGATCTGTACGCAGGTTGTCTCTGGTAAAAGCGCGTATACACGCGGCTTTGATATAGTCAAGTAGCGTATGCATTATGAGATTTGGTGTTTCAGGTTGCTGTTGACTCTAGTGGTTGTTGCAGAGTTCTAGGCTCTGGTTTGGGTTCTCTGTTTTTGATGACAGGGTTTCAGTGATTCAGTATTGGGTGATATAGAGATTTATGATGCAAATATAAGTTGATGATTGTATTGCAGCAATGACTGTTTTGTACTTATGGATCCAGTCTGAAAATTTATGAAACATGGTCCCTGGAAGAAAGAGAAGGTTGTAGCCTTCTGTAGGCCAGCGCCTACGTACTAGTATCTTGGCTAGTGCAAGAGCTAAGGGGGTTGTAGCTCCCTTCCAGAAGTAGCTGGAAAATGAGAGAGGGTTGTAGCCCTCTACAGGTTGAAGCCTACGTGCTGGTAAAGGACTGCACCAGTACATTGTAAAAGAAGTTTCTTATTAAAGGAAGAAAGAGACAAATTGTAGCAGGTGGTTTTCACCCACATTTGGTTTCCACCTTATATCATGGTGTTCATGTGTGCTTCTTATGTGTGATGATCTGTACTGTTTTACTACACCTGATTACTGTTAATATGGTTAATAATGTTATGATGCATTTACTGAAGATAAGCTAATTGAATCATAAGATTACTGCATGTACGCTATTTTCATTTAACACAGTCGCGTATATACGCGGATATACTGAACTGAAGCCACGTATATGAATCTGAGTATGAAAAATGAAAAGTATCTGATTTGATAATACTGATTCACCTCCCCTCTCAGTATTATTTCCAACAGTTAATATTCCGACGGTTACGGTTCTGAGACCTGTTACATGGATCTCCGACACGGTTACCAACTACGGTCACTGTTGATTTGTTTTAACAATGTTGTAACCTCGACGGTCTATAGACCTAACTGTTCACATGAGATTTCGCTATGGTTTAAGAGTTGGCAGTCTATACTAACCTCGACAGTCTTTCTTGCTCTGGTGACATGACCTCCGATGTGGTCACAGTCAGCGGCTGACGGTTTGACTGTGTATTGGTTTATAATGTTTTGGTATGTATTATAATGTATTTCATATCTGCGAGTATTAGTTTAGGTTTTTTAAGTCATTGTTTGGATTTTGTTAGGATTTGATGTTGTTTTAACAATGTGATGGTTAGGACTTAGATGTAGGGTTAGGGTTTAGGGTTTGTACATAGATTAGGATTTATTTTTAAAATACCCATGTATACAATTTTGTAACAATTCGATGTTCGGGAAATTCATCACATGATGACAATAAACCCATGCCAATCATTAACAAATGGTGATATCCATCCTCTGCCACGACAACAACCCACACACATCATTGACTCCAGCTATATTTGCAATGACAACAACTCAGACGATGAATCTATGCTATGGATGACACCTATGTCAACACATCAAATATCTATGATGGATGACGCAACCATGTCGACACCAATCCTGCTTTTCGAACGACAAAACACAGGTTGTCGACCAATCCTGGTGGAACTATCGATGAACATAAGTCGACAACCAGGTATAATACCACATCAAATGAATGCCATGAACATTACTACGATCATTACGTGAACAACTTGATCATAACCAACATTGTCGATTTGTCAAAGTTGAACTGAAGCGATGACAACACTGAATGACACCCATGAATACTGATGACGACACTCTAAACATCTGTAAAATTGGATCGACGGATCCTCCTGGTCAGTGATAGTGGGTCACCCACAACAGGTTCAACAACCTGGAGTTCTCCACTCTGCAGATCCATTCAACTGTCTCCAACTCAGTGACACCTGAGTCTAGGTAATAAACGTGCATCATTTAATCTTCTGGCATGAGGTGAGGGAACCAGTCATGGTCAAACAGGTCTCAATCTTCCATTTTTTAACAGGGGGATCTGTGTAAGGCCTAGACCTTCAAAGGTCATCTTCTCTAGCAACATGGGCGTATGAATAAGGAATTTGTCCGAGTCTGGGTCCTTGGTGACCTTCGCCTTCCCTTTTCACGGAGGGATATTTTCAGGTAACTTCATGAGGGGCTCCACTCCCTCAACATCTATATCCTCAGTGCCTTGTTCAGCGTCCAAATTCACAACCTTTTCAGGATGCTTGTCCTTCTTCTGCTTTTGAGCTATAGTATATTTCATGGGTGACTCGCATAGGTACCAATCTCTTTTGTTTGTATTTATTTGGTTTCTGGGTCTCTTTGATAGGGGTGGGCTTTGTCCTAGGCAACCTCAACACCGTAGGCACAGGAGTCAGAGCTTCCATGCTCACAACCTCTGGAGCAACTCCTTCGGATGCAACAGTTTCCCTAGTGCTTATAGTCTCAATAGGGACTATTCCTAACATGGTATCACAGATGAAATTCCAAGTTAACTCTGGTAAATGATCAAATGTAGGGCTCACAACCAAATCCTCTAAGAATGAATGATTCATAAACAAGAGACAACACAACTCAAAAATTCTAAGGGTGCAAAGTGTTCTCTACTAGACCAACACGTGTAATTTATAGGGGATTTTGAATTCAAATCCGACGTTCCCCCCAAAATTCATCCATTAATTCCTATTTGACGATAGATCTTCAAAGATTTTAGCGTTAAATGCCGCCAACCCACTCCTCTTAACCATCTCTTGGATGTCAAATCATGAATAGTGACTCTAACAGTCACTTTCTGGATGTGTTGTGCAGTATCTCCCTTCACAACATAGCTCCCTTCGCACAACCTCTTATACTGTAACTTTAGAAATTTCCGCGCAACCCATGTACCACGTAGTCCTCCTACCCGGGTAGTGGAGTTTATAGTCCCGCGTTCCCTTGAAACTACTTGGAGCACTAAGACTGTCTGGCCATCATGTAGTCATTGATCCATATCTCCTGTATATATCTTCAATCGACTTCCATTCACCCTTCCTGGAAAGGTTCTCCATTCAGCTTCTTGAGCTGAACTGCACCTCCTTCTGTAATTTCTTTGATGACATATGGCCCAAGCAGTGCATCTAAAACTTTCCTGGAAACTTAGAAAACTTACTATCATATAATAAAACCAAATCATTTACCTTGAATGTATGCATCTTGATGTGCCGATTGTTGGGTTGTGTTATATTCTTTCCACGACTAGCCCACGTAATTAATCGATGGGTTAGAGGGGGGGCGGAGCCCCCCCTTTGTTGCACCGATTGCATAGTTGGGGGGGGGGGTCACAAGGGGTTTGAGGAGTGCAGGTAACCCCACTCTATTTTGGTTTTGGACCCAATATTAGGTTGGGCAGACCCACCTATGGTTTTGTGCATGCTTTTCGCACATGGTTTTGGACGCAATGGTTTTCGGTCCATGGTTTTGGATGCGATGGTTTTTAGTCCATGGTATTGGATGCTTCGGCATGTATAAATATGTATTGTAACATTGAAAGGAAAATAATGAAAAATCAAGCTGGTAGTCCCAGTTTTGGGATTGAGGGGAAAATCTCTGTGTATATGTGTTTTATGTGTTATGCTCTCGCATTTTTTATTTATGTGTTTAAAATTCGTATGCAGGTAATTTCTGTATGAGGTTAAAACCTACACTAGTCATGACAAGCCATTTCACGTTCCTTCTGTACTTGTTGATGGAATCCAGCCAAGAATTTGTCTTCTTCAAGCTCCATTAGCTACGCGAGCCACTCTTCCAAGGCTCTGTGATCTTCCATCCCTATGAAAGCTGCTATGCATAGACTAGGCACGATATATTCTATAGGCATCATAGCTTCTATGCCATAGACCAATCGAAAATGCATCTGACCTATAGCTTTTTGTAGGTATTCTTGTACGTCCACAGTGTTGTAGGTATGGACACATCCCAATCATTTTGTTTCGGATTGAAAATCTTCATCATCGCATTCTCCAATATCTTATTAAAGCCCTCAACTATTCCATTAGCTTGAGGATGATATGGTGTGCTCTTTTGATGACAGACTTGGAACTCTTTGGTTAGCGTACTAATCATTTCAATGAGGAAGTGTGTACCTCAATCACTCACCAATACTTTTGGGTAGCCAAACCTAGTTAACACATACTCAAACAATAACTTTGTTGCTATAGCCCTGGTACAATCTTTAAAAGGTTGTGCCTCCACCCATATAGTCAGATACTCCATCATAGTGATGATATAGTGTGCACTTGTCTTTTTCCCTAAATGCTGAATTGGCCCTACAAAGTCAATTGCCCATTTCTCAAATGGTTGCAATGATACCTAAGGATTCAAGGGAAACTCGTCCCTCCATGATGGTCTGCCTATTCTCTGACATGCATCACATGCCTTACAGTACGCTTTAGAATCCTTATGCAACGTAGGCCAC
The DNA here is from genome assembly GCA_000404065.3 of Pinus taeda. Classification (NCBI taxonomy): domain Eukaryota; kingdom Viridiplantae; phylum Streptophyta; class Pinopsida; order Pinales; family Pinaceae; genus Pinus; species Pinus taeda. Next base: position 12,816 of record APFE031040337.1, read on the forward strand.
CACAAACCTGCATGCAAAATGTTCTGTGTCGTTGCCTTCCCTACATAATGTCCTCCCAGAACCCCTCCATGAGCTTCCGTGAGGATGTTATTTCTCTTGAAATCAGGCACATACCTTCACGAGATCTCGTTAGCACCCATCTTATACAAATGTATGGAAATCACTAAAAAATCTACCGTGTGCACCACAAGTTCTTTTTTTGACCTGTATATCCTCCTGGAGCCGTTTTTGTAGTGAAAAAGTGGATATATCTACAAATTGATTATCCACTACGTGCATCATGAAGAGCTGCATGTTAGGCATCCCTTCCTCCAAATTAGTAGGCTCCTCTCCTGTTTCGATTTGCGACAGATGGTCAGGTCTTGCATTCAACCTTCCTGGCTTCACAATCGCCTCAAAGTCATTGTTATAGCTCCAGATATCACTATTATGGTTTGTGATGCTGCACTCATGGCCTAGGGCAACCCTTCCTTCCAAACCTGGTCCAAAATCTAAAAAACAGTGTTTTATTCCCTGTACGCGACATTGCCCTGAGTTAAATGCGTGTATACGCGGGTTCATATATACCCAACCCGCGTATATGTATTAAAACACTTAAAAAAATATAAAACTCCTTATTTTCGGGCGGAGATCGCGGGTTTTACCTGTTGATCACCTGTTAGTTCCCGTGGCCTCAACTGTTCCCAACCAATTCCTAACTAAAAAACTACTTTGGAATTGGTATAAAAAGACACCAAAGGGAAGGCCTAAAGGAAGAGAGAAGATAGAGAAAGGTTATTATACTAAGATTTCCCCCTGATCAGGTCTGAAGACCCTTGTGCCTTCTGCACTTCCCCCATTTGTATAGGAAACCCTTGTTTCCTTGTGATTTGATGTTCATCCCTTAGTTATGGCATCTTAGAGTGAGTTTTGGAAGGAGATATGCTAGAGGCTTGAGGCAGGACGGATCCAGAAGGAGGTTGAGCTTTGAGCTTGCAGAGGTTGCTCAGGTGATATTACTCTTTTCGTACTTTCTATTTGTCTATAATAAAGAAACACGTCTTGGTTCCCGATATGCTTCTTCTTTATGTTTATGATGTTCATGTTTGAATTTCATATATGAATGGATGTCTAAAAGTTTATAACTAACTCCTTTCTTGTATAACATAAAGATGATTTTTGTATAAATATTTGTCCATATACTGCTGCGTTCTTTGGAACTGTTGGTTTTGCAGGGCAAAGGAGCGAAAGGGACGTGAAGAAGGGTTTGGACCCTTGAGGAACTACCCGAACGTAGGACTTGAGGTACGTCCTTCTTACCTTAGATATAGCTTTTGCTAGCATAATGGTTGTGTGTGTGCATGTTTCTTTGTTTAGACAACTTTCAGTCTGCTAGGGTTCCACCAAAAGCCCTAGGGGATAAAATCCCTCAACAGTGATACTCCTAGAATAGTAGCAACCATCCGTAGATCTTTCCCCCCACCACAAGCTTATTGACTAGGTACTTCAAGGTAGAATGGTCTGTGGACATCTTGAAATGTCCACTCAACATATATTGCCTGAAATTTTGGAGCACGTATACCATAGCCAACCCTTCGCACTCTATCGTTGAGTAATTCTTCTCAGCCTTTGATAATTTCCTTCTTGCAAAGGCTATAGGGTGATCCATCTCTCCTTCACCAGCTTGTGTTAGTACTGCTCCCAGCACAATGCACGAGGCATCGACATGTACATGGAATTCCTTTTTCCAATCCAGAAAGACCAGGACCGATGTGGTGACCATATTCTCTTTCAATACATCCATACTACGCTAACATTCTTCATCCTAGCAGAATGTAGTGTCCTTCTTCAATAGTCTCTCCGTAGGCGTGGTAATCTGGGCATAAGATTTGATGAACTTTCTATAGTACCCTCTATGTCCAAGCGTTGCGCATAGTTGCTTGACACTTCTCGAGGCCTCCAAATTTACTATCACTATGATATTGGCAAGGTCCACCATCATCCCTTGCTTGCACACCAGATGACCCAACAATATCCCAAAGGGGACATAGAACAGACACTTCTTTAGGTTTAGTGTGATCTGGTATTTGCGGCATGTATCCAACATCAGGTGCAGACTTGCTACATGGCGCTTCACTAAGCCGAACACCATCCAGTCATCAAAATACACTTCCAAGAACTTATGGAAGAACTCTTTAAATGTTGCTATAACTACATGAGAGAATATCGTGGGTGCATTTTTGAGTCCAAATGGCATGATAGTATACTGAAAACAACCCCATTTAGTTGTGAAGGTTGTTTTTCTCCTATATTTGGGCGTGATCTTAATTTAATGGTACCCCAAAAATCCATCAGTGAATGAGTAGGTCTCCTGCCCTCCAACGTTGTTCAATACTTCGTCTATAAATGGTGTAAGAAAAGGGTCATAGACACAGGCATCATTAAGCTTCCTTAGATCTATGAAAATCCTTATTTCTCCCTTCTATTTCTTTTCTTGAACCACCATTGGGCTCACCCAATCAGATTCCTCCACAGGTTCGATAATTCCTGCCTCAAGAATCTTATCCAACTCCAAGTAGACCTTTTCCTTGTATTTGGGATTAAGGCGATACAGACTCTACTTAATGGGCTTTGCATCTGGTTTCAAGGTAATTCTCATCAAACCCAAGTCACCTATGATGCCTTTCAGGTCCGAAAATTTAGTAGGAAAAAGATCCTGGTACTCGCGGAGTAGCTCAGCAACTTTATCCACTATGGCATCTTCCCAGTAATCCCCAATCTTCGCAAATTTTGGCTCTCCTTCAGTACCAATGTTTACTTGTCCGATTTTCAATGGCACAGTGATGTCTTGCTTCTCTATTTGTAGACCTTCAACTTTGCGATGGCCTTCTGCATCTAGAATATTAATATTTCTTGGATCTCCATCTTCCTCCTCAGCAGTCACATTATAGCATTCTAACGCATGGCGCAGCTGGGTGCTCCAATCTGGCTGAACCAAATCTAAAGGATCCTACAATATTCTGAAGATCACTGCCTTAACCTCCTATAGAGCTTCGTCAATTCTTTTGAACCCATCCTCAAAATTAAAGGTCATTAGGAATCCTTCCCTTAATATATCCCACTCCATAGTGCCATGGCAGAGCTCTGTTTCCAGGTACCAATTCATAGGGATTATATACAAAGTGTGACAGAATATGTGCACTCACTCCGACTGCATCTCCATTCCATACACTTTAGTCCACTTTGCTAAATGATTGCGTGGATCATTTCTCTCATCATATTTTTCAACCAGTCAAATTTTTTTATGACCAAAGCACAACCTCATCATCCTCTTGTAATATCACCATTGATCAAAGTTGTCTTTGTGTGCACCCCACCATCATGCAAGCATAGCACGCAATGCCAATCTAGTACTTGGAAGCAATGATCCTCAAGGAATTCTCATTCAAAAGAATCTAAAAACTTATCTACATTAGTTAAACCATCATAATAGGGTAAAATTCTTACCTCCGATGACACATAGAGCAACGATTTAGTCATCATGTTGCAGTGCAGCATAGATATTTCATGCAACCTATTTTTCCAATGCTCCAATTCTTCATTTGAATCTAAGGTACAGGAACTTTCCCTGTCCCATGCAATTCATCCATCTTCTATCATATTAATCTAGTCTTGATCTCGCACCATTATTTTCTGGATCTGATCCAAATCATCATCACTTTCTTCATAGTTGCGGACCGGTTTAGAATAGCATGGTCCTTCTACAGGGTCTAACGGTACCACAATGTGGAGAAATTTCCTTTCAAACAACATTTTCTGCTTCTTCAAGTTGATGACTCTGTTCATGTCAGTGGCCCAATCATTTTCAAGGAGCACAAGATATGGATTACTATCATCAACGATCTCTATTACTTCAAAATCAAGCACGCTCGCACCTTCTATATCTACAGTGACTCCATGTAGTCGTCCCATAGGGATAATTTGTTAGGTCCCTATACTACTAGTGTAACCCCTTATTGTTATTAGTACAACCCCCTTATTGTATTTTTGTGCCCATGTAGTGCCCATATTGTTATTATTGTGCCCCATAGAAGCCCACTATTGTTATTATTGTGCCCTTACATTATTATTGTTATGTCGGCTCTGATTATATTATGACCCCTTAGACTCCTATATATAGAAAGGAGATCTTGTTTGTATCATCCAAGAATTTTTCATTTGTGTAATGTAAAGGAGGTTTCCCCCTTGAATAGGCTTATTTCTAAGGTGTTGATCTATCTTTTCTATCTTTTTGTGAGTTGGTTTCATAACATTTGGTATCAGAGCTTTGGATTCGGGTTTTGCTGCTCCAAATAGGTCATCATGGCATTTTCTCTATAAATTTGTTTCTATGATATTTTAGAAGTTAAAAAAACCCATTTGAGCCGAAACCATTCTAAACTTCGGGTCCAAATTTTAGATCTTGTCTCGCTATATTTTCAGAGATATGATCTAAGGAAGTTAGGGTTTTTGCAGACTCTCGAATTACATTCCAAACAAGTGACCTGGGGAAAATTGTCATAACTTTTGTTCTGAGCATCAGATTGAACGTTCGTAAGAATTTTCAGAAAGAGAACAGCATGTAGTTTTGTTGTATATCAGTTTTAGTTACTAAGGTCAAAACAATGGCATGTGGCACTTCGTACAAGTTCACTCTACTGAACTAGTCTATAATCAGGTCACCGTGGGAGATTTGGCATAACTCTTCCTTTGAGAATCCAATCTTGATCAGACTTGTGGGGTTAGAAAGAGGACTCAAAGGGCTACTGTAGGATGAAATTTTAGATATTCGAGATCCATAGTTATAGAGATACAACAGATTCAATATCGAGCTCTTACAAAGTGAAAAAAAAGTTGTGTAGCTTTTTTAAAATTTTGCATAAGGTTTGTTTGAAAAATTAGTTTGAAGGAATTCAAAGGGAATAGTGAAAAATTATTAGCATTAATTGATGCCCTAAAGAAAGAGAATGGAAGCACCTAGTAAGCAAGCTGAAATCTCTATCATGACTCGTGAAGAAGAGGAAGAAATGCAACATGATATATCAAAATTACAAGACCAAGTACAACAAATTTCACTCTCACAAAAGGTAACTTAAGCCAAGATGAATGGCATGGAAACTAATATGAATGGAATGCAAGTTAAGATGGATGGCATGGAAGATAAGATGGATGGCATGGAAGCTAAGATGAATGGCCGGACACTAAGATGAACGGCATGTACGCTAAGATGGAAGAATTGAAGATTAATCTGAATAAGTTGCTACAAGAAATTGTTACTAATGGTCAAAGGGTAGTAAAGGAAACTCATGATGAGAAAAAAAGAAATGTTAATAATGATTTCATAGACTCTAATGTTGGATTGAAGACCCACCATGTTCCAAAAATCAATATGAGGAAGTTTGATGGCAAGGATACTAGAACATGGATACTACAGATGGAGCAAATTCTCGATCTCCATAATGTGCAAAATACACAAAAGGTACATATTGCAACTTTATATTTCGAACCAAATCAGTTTGTATGGTATCGATGACTTTACTTTCGTAAACAAATTGTCACTTGGGAAATTTTTACAGAAGAAATGATAGCACATTATGAGGATACAAAAAGCAACACCTTTTTTAGCCAATTGATAAATCTCAAACAAAACGGTTCAGTGATGGAGCACATTGAGGACTTCCAAAAATTGAACATAAGGGTAAAAGATATTCCAAAGGAGCATAGTATTGATGTGTTCATAGGGACTTTAAAGGATAATATCCAACATGAGGTTCTCCTATGGGAACCTGATTCATTGGAGAAGGTATTCAGGTTAGCAAGAAAAATGGAAAGAAAAATTATGGCAACCAGGAAGCCTATCACTCACAACTATAAATATGGAAGTGTTGTTGTTCCTAGCCTTCCACAAACTACAAGGTTGACACCACAACAATTGGAAGAAAAAATAAAGCAAAAGCGCTTTGTTACAGTTATTATAAAAAATACACTAAAGGTCATAAGTGTGCTGAGAAGAAATTATTCTACATAGATTGTGAAGAGGAGGAAGAAAAGGAACAAGAAATGTCAAAAGAAGAGGATACACTCCAGGAACAAACCCTAGATAAAGAAGAAATGAATCTGACCATATCTTGTAATGCATTGGATGGAATTACCACTCCTCAACTATCAAGATAGAAGGACATATAAAGAATAAAAAGGTAATAGTGTTGATTGATTCGGGAAGTACTCGTTATTTTATTCATTGTAAGATAGCCAAGGGAATTGAATTGCTTCCTATATCTAGCACCAGAGAGTGTCAAGTGATGGTTGCAAGTGGAGGAACCATAAATTGCTTTGGAAAGTGCCATAATATTAAGCTATCCATGGGAGAATATGTATTGAATAGTCCAATTCTTTCCATTCCAATGGGTGGTGTTGATGTTGTACTAGGAGTCCAATGGCTACAATTCTTGGGTTCAATAGCTTATAATTTTCAAGAACTTTTCATAAAATTTTGTGCATAAGGAAAGGAAGTTGAATTAAGGGGTATTTCAAGGAAACTGGGAAAGATAATAAACTCTAACGGTATGACAAAGCTTCTAAATAAGGAACAATGAGGCATAATTGCACAATTATGTTCGCTAGAGGTTCCCACATTGAAATCATCTATTTCTCTAGACCTCCAAAAAGTTTTGGACAATCATTCCAAGGTATTTGAGACTCCCAAAGGCCTCCACCTATTCATGATCATGATCATGCTATTCATTTGATTCCAGGAAGTGTTCCTCTAAACATTAGGCCTTATGAATATCCCTATGCCAAAAAGAGTGAAATTGAACGTATGGTTGCAGAAATGCTAGAGGTTGGTATAATTCAACCTAGTAAAAGTTCTTTCTTTGCTCCAGTAGTATTGGTGCACAAGAAGGATGGATCATGGCACACATGTCCATATTATAGGGAGCTCAACAATTTCACTATTAAAGATAAATTTCCCATTCCTGTCATTGATGAATTATTGGATCAATTGCATGGATAAATTTACTTCACCAAGTTGGATCTTCATTTAGGACATCATCAAATTAGAATGAAGACTGAAGACATTCCAAAAACATCATTTAGAACTCATGAGGGTCATTATGAATTTTTGGTCATGCCTTTTGGCCTTACCAATGGACCTTCTACATTTCAATGTTTGATGAATTCCATTTTCAAACCCTTCCTTAGAAAACTTTTGTTAGTATTTTTTGACGATATACTAATGTACAATAATTCTTAGAAGGATCATGTTCAACATGTTGATAGGGTGCTAAAACTATTGGAGGAGAAACAATTATATGCAAAAATCTCCAAATGTTTCTTTGGAGTACAAGAGGTGGAATATCTGGGTCATATTGTATCTCATGAAGGTGTTAAGGTAGACCCTAGCAAAATTAAAGCCATTAAGGAATGGAAAATCCCCATATCCATAAAGCATCTACAAGGATTTCTTGGGTTGACAAGGTATTATCGCAAGTTTGTTAAGAATTATGGGAGAATGACAACACATCTAACAACATTATTGAAGAAAGATGCATTTTCATGGACTCCAGAAGCAACAAAGGCCTTCAAACATCTTAAAGAGGAAATGTGCCAAGCACTGGCCTTAGCTACGTCGGACTTCACAAAAACCTTTATTTTGGAATGTGATGCTTCAGGAAATAGAATTGGTGTTGTTTTAATGCAAGCTGAAAGACCCATTGCTTTCGAAAGTCATCCAATCAAAGGCAAATATTTACACAAAGCTATTTATGAGAAGGAAATGTTGGCAATACTACATGCACTTAAGAAATGGAAACCCTACCTAATGGGAAGACACTTCAAGGTAAAAATGGATCATGATAGTCTTAAATACTTTTTAGAACAAAGATTATCTTTAGAAGAATAGAAAAAATGGGTCATAAATATGTTGGGTTATGATTTTGAAACCATCAACAAAAAAGAAAAGAAAAATGTTGTTGCAGTTTCACTCTCAAGAAAGGATGAGGATGTGGAAGCATTGTTTTGTGTTATTTATATTATCCAACCAGATTGGATAAATGGAGCAAGGGATGAATGGAAGAAGGACGAAGAAGTGTGGCCACTCATTCAAAAGTTGCAGAATATCCCAGTTCAAACAATATTGCCAGAACTTGATGAGGAAGGAAAAATCATATTGGAACCTGGAGAAATCATAGAAATAAGATCTCGATAGCTAAGAAATCAATCAATTTTAGAGTATCTCATCAAGTGGAAGAACTTACCCGCTGAAGATTCCACATGGGAGGACAATAATTTTATATAGAAGCATCAAGAACTACTCAAGCATTGAGGAAAACATTTTTTGAAGGAGAGGGGCATGTCAGGTCCCTATACTACTAGTGTAACCCCTTATTGTTATTAGTACAACCCCCTTATTATATTGTTTTCCCATGTAGTCCCCATATTGTTATTATTGACCCCCATAGAAGCCCACTATTGTTATTATTGTGCCCTTACATTATTATTGTTATGTCGGCTCTAATTATATTATGACCCCTTAGACTCCTATATATAGAAAGGAGGTCTTGTCATTTGTATCATCCAAGAATTTTTCATTTGTGTAATGTAAAGGAGGTTTCCCCCTTGAAGAGACTTATTTCTAAGGCATTGATCTATCTTTTATTCTTTTCCCATGTAGTCCCCATATTGTTATTATCGTCCCCCATAGAAGCCCACTATTGTTATTATTGTTCCCTTACATTATTATTGTTATGTCGGCTCTAATTATATTATGACACCTTAGACTCCTATATATAAAAAGGATGTCTTATCATTTGTATCATCCAAGAATTGTTCATTTGTGTAATTTAAAGGAGGTTTCCCCCTTGAAGAGGCTTATTTCTAAGGCATTGAGTTGGTTTCATAACATAATTTTCTACCGGGTCTCCATCCTCAGTTGAATCAAAGACCACTGCAGCGCACGTCTCCCCATTCTCTCCCATGTCTTTTTAGGCAAAATGTTCGCGTCAAACCCTAGATCAAAAGTAACCCGGTCGATCTCATAATCGCCTATCTACGCGGTGAGCCTCATCTCACACCCTTTTCTTGCCTTATGTTTTCCAATATTTTTGACTATGCAGTTTCCATCCAGAGCATTTTCCTTGCCAACACACTTGTTTATTATCTCATGTAGCCCCTTTACAACCTTTTTGTCATGCAACAGTCTCATACAAGTCTCCAAGAACGTGGTAAGAATAGAGGGATCAAGCTTTGTAGGTGCACTGGTCCCTGGAACTTTGTTTTGACTCCCTGACGTAGATGCCTCCTACCTCCTTTTCTGGGGCCCTGTAGACCCATCCATATTCTTTAGGTTATTTCCCCTTATCATCCCTAGTCATTATTCTACTTCTCAGCACTATATTTGTTAGAAAAAAATTATTATATATGACAGAGAAATGCAAGACATATAATATGCATAAAAACACAAACACATAAAACTAGAGAGACACAAATATACGTGGTTCACCCAGTTTGGGCTACGTCCACCTTGAACAGCCAAGAAGGTCCTTCCTTTCTATTATCCAACAAAATGAAGAGACACAACCTATAGTAGATCCGCTGTAATATCCTTTGTTTCCTCTCACAATCTCACCTATTTGTTTCTCGCTCTGGAATACACATATATATTCCACAACCTCAATACAATGTCCTCATAAAAAGAGAGGCGTTGCCTTCTAGGGAAAAAAACCCTAAACTAAACATAAATTCTACCATCAGATCATTTGCCTAATGAATGGCCCAGATTGACGAGAAATTACTATACTTTTACAAGGCAATTTTACATCTATTTTTAGCTTCGGCGGTGCTACCCCCGAAACCCCCGTCGGGGGGGATCCCCCCCCGAACCCCCGTGGGGGGGACAAGTCCCCCCTGCACCCCCCCACGTGGATGGGTGTACAATTTTCCTGGGGTATACATCTAGCTGAAACAAAGACCTCTAAATTAGGATGATAATCATGCTCCACACCCAACAATATTTACATTCAGGTCCTCTTCGCGGGGCTTAGCCCTCATCATATGTAAGTTCTAGGTAGGCTTCTGAGGTTGCACCTTCTTCTCCTACATCTTAGCTATCAACATAGGGCATTCTTCTATCATGTGGTCAAACTAAGTGCAATACTGATATGACGGGCGTGTCTGATTCTGACACTCCCTCGCGTAGTGCCTTGTTGTTCCATAATTGTAACAAATGACCTATCCGCCAAGGTCCTCCTCCTCGACCTCATATGCACCCTTGATATCCTCCGCGCGCTCCCCCAGCACCTTGATTCGAAGGTCAATTTTCTACCTGCATTCGATAGGTATGCATTCTTTCCATAATCAACTCGTAGCTACGACAATGGTGCTCATCATGGCCTGCCGATTTGCAGAAATTACAGAACACTTGTTGTGGTGTCTAAACAAATTTTTGCAGCGGATGACAATTATTCGTTATTTGTTTCCCAGCCACCTAAAAAATAGTGCACCATAGTGTGGGTCCCGCACTTGGTCTTGGTGGAGCTTCCTACCTTAGGGGAATCAACCCTTCCCCTGTAATATAATTCATGAAGACAGGGCAATGGTCTTTATCATGCCCCTAGTTCTTACACTTGAGCCACCAAATTTCCTTGCGCACTTTTGGCCTAGCCTCCTTTTCTTTTTTCAATCTCTACAATTCTAAGCAGAGGTTCTGCAACTGCGAGTGAATTTGTTGAACTCCCAACGTAGTGTCCTAAATAGGTGTCTCATGCAACATCATCGCGATTTCCAAGGCTTATGCCTAGGTTCCTATCTTCTGCTATGGCAAATAAATCCTCAGGTAGAGCAGAAGCAAGGCTATAAACCACTCGTGGTGCTGTTCATCTGCGAGTTTCATATTAGATTCATGGACGACACATTTTAGAGTTTGATCTAACTCCTAGGGCATCTCACCAACCCTCATCCTGATTTCCTTAAACCCAATGACTAATTGCGAGTCAGACTTAGGCTTGCTAAATTCTTTGTTTAAAGCATCCTTAGTATGTTGAAAATAATACTGAGAGGGGGGGGTGAATCAGTATTATCAAGTCAATTATTTTTCAATTTATATATAGATTTTTATATGCTACTTTAGTTAGATAAACCAACATATATACGCAACTTTGGTTAAATAAAACTACGTATAACTCACAGACTTGTAATTTAATTGTTCTTCAGATATTAATCATAAATCTGTGTGTCAGAACTATATAGTCATCAATCAGGAATAGAAAAGTAGTGTAGGCAGTCACACACAAGAACACACGATATAAGGTGGAAACCCAATGTGGGTGAAAACCACCTGCTGCAATTCATCTCTATCTTTTTCCAATTAGAAACTTCCTTTTACAATGATTTTGTACTGTTGCAGTCCTTTACTAGTACGCAAGTTGCTACGTGCAGAAGGCTACAACCTTCTCTTGTTTTCTAGCTTTACCTGGAAGGGAGCTACAACCCCCTTTAGTTCTTGTACTAGCTGAGGTACTAGTATGAAGGCTACTACCTGCAGAAGGCTACAACCTTCTGTTTTCTTCCAGGGACCACGTTTCATAAATTTTCAGACTGGATCCATGAATAAGATCAATCACACATCAAGTATGTCTACAACAATCAATCTCCTTTGTACAACCCAATATAGAATCAACCAAACACTTCTCAGAATACTGTAACCAGAAAACAGTAACAGTAACCAGACACCAATTCTGAACCTAGAACACTGCAGCAATAAACAGAAGCAGCTAAAGCATATTTCATAGAATGTACGCTACTTTACTATGTAGAAACATGTGTACATACACAACTGTATCAATGCCAACCAGCATATACGTTGTCTTATTTCGCTGAACCTACGTGTATGCGTGCCTATGATGTGCGGAACCTGCGTACAGATAATGATACTACTATTTAAGCCTTAAGGTCTTGATTCATCAATAGAACTTATCCATCTTTTAGTGCTCAAGTTCCTTCTTGGATCATATTTAGCAATGCACCATCAACCAATCACAATGTTCCAAATCTTGCTCCTCTTTAGATATTCAATCCTTGAATCAATTCCCTTGCCAAATGATCTCCTTCCTTTTTTATAGTCTTAGGCCTTTCTTAACCATGGTACAAAACCATTGAGAACCAATACTAGGGACCCAATACCAGGGTTCAACACTTTGTATGCAATACCAAGGACCAAAACCATAGGTTCAAATATGTTGGACTAAATACCATGGATCAAGCATAAATTTTCCCACATGTACGCACTTTTTCTTTACATGAAAGTGCGTGCATATGCATACGCGCCTTTTGATCGGTGATCCCATGTATATACACGACTTTGATAAGATGAACCTGCGTATACCTTATTTTCTTTCATTTTGAGATCCTGAACGGTGATCTGCTCTTTGAGTGAGTTTCCATCAAGGACAACACTTGTGCCACAGTGCCAAACCTATGTCATAATGCCAACAATCTCCCCCTTTGGACTTAATGGCAACCCCAAGTCACTCATAGTCATTCCCCCCCTTTGACATCAAGGGCAAAGGGTTATGCTCCCCCTGAGTATATGCTGAATTTTGTGCTTTGCTGTGTTGGCCAAGCTCCCCCTGACTGTAGGCAAGGTCTGCAAGAGGATGTTCTACAAGAAGGTACATAACTTTATACATTATAAATTACCTACCTACCATCAAAGACTCATACATGCATCCATCTCCCAACCAAGTGGGAATTGACTCATCTACCCAACCAAGTGGGGGTACACCAAGAATTGGCATATGACACAACAAAAAAATTACTTCATCCATCCCAGGCATAGTAGGGAAACCAAGATAGGCCGTTACATGACCTTGATAAGAAAATAAATACATGACATAGAGATGAAATATCTACAACAAGACTAAGATAGATATCGACAACCAACATCAGCAGCATTTGTCAATCATCAATCAGACCAACAACCACGTTTTCGTTCTGCACCTGCTCCTCCTGAAACCAAAGAAACTATGAAAATGAACCAAGATCTTCTAAGATAATGCCAACAATGCATTATTGGAAGAATATATGCTCCCCTTGAACCTGTGCCAAATGATCTTTGTTAGACCCATAACAGACTCTTTTCCTCCTGAGTCTGGCCCCACTGCTTTTCTTCAAACCAACATATATGTGACTGTATCTTCATAAACCAGCGTATGTAAATGGATCCTCCTCATGAAACTTGCGTACAACCACTTTTTCTCTGAAACAGACAAGATTCAACAACAAGAAGATGCATCAACTACCCCTAGCTTCTGTCTGAGGTATTCAAATGTCTCCCTGGGCAGTGGTTTGGTGAGTATATCAGCCACTTGTTCCTTAGATGGAACATACTCCAACTTGAACTTTTGTTCAAGCACTTGTTCCCGAAGAAAATGAAACTTGATAGGTATGTGCTTAGTTTTTAAATGCATGACAGGATTTTTTGAAATACTGATTGCACTTGTATTATCACAAAAAATTGAAATAGGTGGAGTACAAGTGATTTGAAGATCTTGCAATGTTTGCATCATCCAAAGGAGTTGTGTGCAGAAAGATGAAGTAGCTACATATTCTGCTTCAACTGTAGATAATGCAATGGAACTTTGTTTCTTGCTGAACCAAGACACTAGTCTAGGACCCATGAAGAATGCACCACCACTAGTGATTTTCCTGTCATCCACGCTTCCTACCCAATCTGCATCTTTATATGCATGAAGTGTGAGATCTGTATCTTTAGGATACCATAAGCCATAGTTTTGATTTTCTTGAAGATATTTAAAAATTCTCCTGGTTGCCTGAAGATGAGTTTCTTTTGGATTTGCCTGGAACCTTCCAACTATCCCTACTGCATGCATAATGTCTGGTCGGGTACCTGTTAGATAGAGCAGACTACCAACCATGGATCTATAGGTTGGTTGATGTACAGTTGCTGATTCATCATTTGTGCTGAGGCTGCATCCTGTTACCATAGGGGTACATACCGGTTTTGAATCCTCCATCCCATATTTCTTCAAGATTTGCATGAGATACTTTGTTTGTGATAGAAAAATACCATCTTTGTTTTGTTGGACTTGTAAACCAAGAAAATATGCGAGCTCACCAAGCAGAGACATTTCAAATTCTTTTTACATCACCAAGGCAAAGTTTTGACTCATATCTTCCTCGTTTCTACCGAAAATGATATCATCAACATACACAACAAGTATTAACAACTTATCCTTGTCAATTTTTATATATAGATTGCGATCTGTTGATCCTTTTGAAAATCCTTGTTGATGAAGGTACTTATCCAACCGATAATACCAAGCTCTTGGAGCTTGTTTAAGGCCATAGAGAGCATTTTTGAGTCTACATACAAGTTTTGGATCATTTCCAAGGATAAACCCATCTGGTTTCTCTATATATACTTCTTCATCCAAGTCTCCATTCAGAAAGGCAGATTTCACGTCCATCTAAAACACTTTGAACTTCAGAAAGCTAGAGAGAGCAAGGAACATTCTTATAGCCTCAAGTCTAGCAACTGGTGCAAAAGTTTCTTCAAAGTCTATACCTTCTTGTTGCGCATACCCTTTACAAACAACTATTGCCTTGTTTCTAACCACATCTCCATTTTCATTCAGCTTATTTTTGAAAATCCATTTTGTCCCTATGACATTCTTATCTTTTGGTCTAGGAACCAACTCCCAAGTGTTATTCTTTTCAATTTTTTCAAGTTCTTCCTCCATGGCCTTGACCCATAATTCATCTTTGCATGCATCATAAGTCCTATCCAACACATCCTGGAAAAATCGTCAATAAACATTATAAAGTATTCTTCTCCTCGAGGTGACCTTTTCCTAGTTGGACCACATACATCAGTATGTACAAGTTCAAGTGGCCTACTAGCTGATCCTTCCTTCTCAGGGAAATTAGTCCTAGTTTTCTTACCATATTGACATGATTTGCATATTGTATTGTCTGGAATTCTGATGTCAGGAAGATCACGAACCGCCTGATATTTGCATGCTTTCCTTGTTTGAGAGAAGCTAGATGCCCCAACATTCTGTGCCATAGCCAGTGTTCATCATTCTTGCTTAAATAACATTGTTGTTGTCCTCCTTTGAGTACGTATAAATTATTTGGAGTTCTTATGCCTTTGATCACTGTTTCTCCTGTATCAAGGTCACGAACAATACATCCTTTTGATCGAAATATTACCTCAGTTCCTTGATCACACATTTGACTGACACTCAATAGAATATACTTTAAGCCATCAACATACATAACATTTCTAGCTTTGACCTTATCTTTCAAACGAACCGAACCTTTACCTTTTGTGAAAGTTGGGGTGTCATTTCCAAATGAGACCTTCTTTTCCTTTTCTAAGGCACTATATGACTGAAGTTTTTCCTTATCACCTGTCATATGTTTCGAGCATCCGCTGTCGATGTACCATTGATTTTCCTATCCTTCCGTATATAAGGTTATCCCACATCTTTCTGGTTGCGGTTCTTTCTTCTTCCATGTTTTGAGACTCAATGAAGCTGGCTCCTTCTGAGTTGTTTGCCAAAACCTACTCCTGCATTCAGAATCTTCATGACCAAAGTTGTTACAGATATAACATTCCATTTCATTTTCAAGAGCAGAAAATTTATTGTAGGTTCTTTTCATGATTCTAGTCATACTCCTTTGTTTTTGAGCTTCTCCGAGATAGATGTCAGTTATTGGGGAAATTCTCAACCCATAGAGCTAGTGTGATTGGCACTAAACAATGTCTCTGACGAGTGGCTGATATTCATCCAAAGTATCTTGGGTAGAGATACCTTGCCAAGATGGGATAGGATGTGGAAATATTTGTAGAAGAAGAGTTGAGATGATATCTATTGAAGAGCACCATCAATGGCAGTAGTAGCAAATTGAAACAGGTGAAGGAGGAGGAGAATGTGGACCTCACATCTAAGGGTCCCAATCAAGGAGAAGGGGAATAGAGAAAGAAGAAGAAGGATGTGTCGAAGGTCAAGTGCTTAAGATGTGGTGAGCTTGGTCATTGTAGTACCCAGTGTCCTCTAAGGAAGAAGGAAAAGGAGGAGAAGTAGGACCAACAAGAAGCATCAACATAGATTGATAGGTTGTCCTCCAGGTTGGAGGAATACTTTGCTATGTTTGTTGATATACCTCCAGGAATGACGTGGAGTGACTTAGTTTTGTAGCCCCAAAGCACTACATATGGGAAGGATCCTTGAGGAGTCCAAATCTTGGATCAATACCTTGCTACAGGGGCCCACAATATTTACTAGCATGATGGATCAGTGGTAGTAGATGCAATCAGATTTCAAAGTGATATTTGCATATACTAGTAGCAGTCAGATGTTGGGGAGGGAAGTGAAAAGTTGGCAGTAGTGAAAATTATTCAGTGACAGTGCAAATGCTAACAATATTCAGAGACTCGGGTGATAGATGCATTATACTAATCACAATTGATTCAATATTTAGGATGCTTCTCAGGTGTAGATGTTATAGTTGCAACAAAAACAAATGAGAGGGCTTTACAGTGCAGATGTAGTGTTGGTAATAGTTTAGTAGGGTCAACAGTAGCACAAATGCAATGTATATCACATTTACATAGTGGTTGGTGGGAAGTATGGCCAGACATCAGCTATGTGACAGGAGATGATGTAGAGACATGGTGCTGCTAAAGGGGATGTGGTAGCACTAGAACACATTCCTCACTAAGAGGGAGTGTTATTTTGTGTAGCATTGGATGTGTTCTAGCCACAAAATTTTGTCGAGAGTCTAGAATATAGGATATATCCGAAACCTAGATATCAATTCTAGAAATTCCACCTAGAAATGACTTAATTAGATTATTAGCCAATTTTTAAACATTTCCTATGTATAAACTTATGGAATATGGTTAATTAATTAGAATTAATTAAGCTAAGGTGTGAATTTTCTAGAAACTCACATGGATCGACTTCTAGTTAATCCTAGCCATCAATTAAGACTTAATATTGGTTGTTGGAGTCAAAACAAAGGATTATAAGAAGAAGTCGATGGGCACTTGGAGAAGACACTTGAGAAATTCAATTTCACTGGAAGCTCAATTTCCAGAGTAGCAACAGTTAGTTGTCGGAGAGAGAGATAGAGAGATCAAAGCAGTGTTAGGATCAAGGATAGTGATTTAGAGAAAAAAATATGGATCCAGAGAGGCAACAACAAGAGGGTTGAATTATCCCAAAGAGGTAGCATGACAATGCAATCGCTTCAACCAAGCAATTTTATTTGGAGGTAGGAAAAATCATTCTTGGTTCTAGAGGTCAAGAAGAAGTCCCAGAGGAATGGAGAGATGATTTCCTCAGCATCAAGAGGCAGAAATGCTTCATCAAATCCCTATTTGAGGCAAGTCATCCAACCATCTACGCAGGGCACCACAGAGGTTGACGCAGAGCTTCAAGAGGTCTAGTTTTGATAGGCAGAGCTGTGCCAAAAATTGTTTGTGGGAGAAGGGTAATTTCCTTTAGTATTTTGCCCATATTTTCTTGTTGTTTGGATTGTTAGTTGAGCATCCATAGATGTACTTAGATTTCACTACTGCATAATAAAATAAAATCCTCACTACTTCACTGGTTTTCCCAAGTTGGGTTTTTCTAGGGACATTGGTCCAAAAATAATTGTGTTATTTTATGTGTGTGTGCTAGCATTTCTTCCAACATTTATTCTTCTGCAATTTTATTTGTGTGGGTTATAGTGTGATTTATTCAATATTTGTTGTAGGAAACAGTAAAGAAATTGTTAAATATAGTTAAAAATTAAGAGAATAATTTCCAGTTGCTGCAATATGATTCGGGTTTCTGAATTTTCATGGTTATGTTGTTGGATTTGTTATTTGTGTGTTTTCTCCTCGTTTCAAATTCTCCTAAATCAATGTTTCCTTAGTTTCTTCACCTAACCCTTAGAAGCACTTAATTTATCTAGTCCATGGTTAGGTAAACTCATCACTTATCTTGACTTAGAAACTTTCCTTTTCACCATGCACACACTAGAAAAACACTCAAAAGCATGGAAAAAGCTAAAAAAAGCAAGAAAACCACCTTTAAAGGAAAAAACACACTCCTATTTGGTGAAGACATGTGTTTGAGTTGAGCACACTCCTTTGGGCTGAAGAAGTGTGCCCTCCTTGAGCGCACTCCATGATGAGCAAGTGCACTCTGCATGCATGCACTTCTTCATGCTGAAGACATGCACTCTTCTTGTGTGCATGCATGAACATCTTATTGCATGTGAGTGCACTCTTATAAAATAGGATCCCAGTTAACTTCCTTTAGCTAATCCATTCACCCATCAACAAGTGGCGATCATGCATGAACCAATTTTACATGTAAACTCTTTTAAATCAACCCAGATAATCATTGTTTTGCATAATCATTCTCATTTGAGTTGAGCACACAAATGGAGATCAAGAAACTCTTCATCAACCCACTTGACAAGTAAGTTTTGCATGTCGAATGTTTTCATCGTCTTTCATGATTTCACTATCATTCTTTCTTTTCTTGTTTTCGTTTCTTGGTTTTTCAATTCGATTGTTGGTGTTTCTATTCAATATTCATGATGTAAGTGTTAATTTGTTGTCACATGCAGAAACTATTCACAATCTTCAACCTTCCATATTCCGCCAAGAGTGAGACAACTTCTATATAAGCTTTGAGATCCATCATATATTCATTCTTATCATGAAATATTGTTGTTAAACTTGTTATTGAGCTTCCAACATGTAGAGTGAACTTTTGGAAGCCAAAGACCAATCAAAATTGAAAACTACGACCAAATTTTTTTTTCCTCTTTATTGCACTTCTTCACCACGAATAACTACACCCTCCCTTGAGCACACGAGTGCACCATGAAGACTTGAAGCACTTCCTTTTGTCCCTTCGGCATCATTGCATCTTCCTTGCCTTTGAGTGCACGAGTGCACCTTGAAGGCATGAAGGCTTGGAAGCATGATCCTTCATCCCTTCGGGGTGTGCTAGTGTACCCTCCTTGTCTCCTTGAGTGCATGAGCATACTGTGAAGGCCTAAAGGCCCAACAACCCATACCTTCAACCCTTCGAAGTGCATCATTGATCCCTTGATGGTTTTCTTCATGTTTTTGAGCACATGAGTGCACTGCAAAGCCCTGAATGACCCTTGACCTTCCTTTGTGCTTTGAAAGTGCACCCTCCTAGTTTGTATGCCTATCTTCTCATGCATGCAAGTGATTTTGTTTTATCGTTGATAGATTTTCATGTCCAATTACATGTATTGGATCCTTGTACATGATTTACAAGTATTGTTGCATAGTTAGGTTTCTTTAAGCTAATCTTGTCACTATGAGAGTGCTGCCACAAATAGGTGTAAGAAGAAGAGTTTGAGGAAGAATATACCATTCAACCCATGGATAATGAGCCAGGTACTACATAGGAACCTCCTCCCACAGGTGGTCATCTTCCATTTGGAGAGATGGGGATCACACCTACACTGGTAGACAGAGTCATGGATGTATGCAATGTAACATTCAGTAAACTTAAGAAGAGGATCAAGCAACAGAGACATAGATACCTTCCAAATGATCCTCAAAATCTAGTCTCAATTTCTACAAAGAAGGTGATAGCTACCAACATCAGAAGGAATCTTAAGGCTTTCATTATGACAAATGTTGCATTCGCCACAACAACGTAGGATAATTCTGAGTACTTGTTAAATGAGAATGCCAAGCTGAGAAGAGAACTTGCTGCGATGAAGCAACAAGCAGAACATCTTGTGGGGGATAATCAATGGCTTTCGTCGCAAATTTTCAACACCGCAGAATGGCAGGAAACCATGCAGGAAGAATTTGGGCCAATGGAGAACACCATGTCACAACTATGTGACAAAATGATACTTCTAGAACAGGTGGTGGATTCCCTTGTTGGCATTCAGAAGAAAGCATAGGAAGTGGTTAAACTCCTGAAAATGGAAAATAGAGTAGTTGACCAGATTCAAGAGTGGGTTGCCAAGTATCCAGATGCTATGCAACATTTGGAAAAGAAAAAAAATATTGATGCAAAGATAGGCAAAGTTGAATTGAGACTCCACCATTAGAACTACATGCACCTTGGAGAACAACTGATTAATACTATTGCTACCTATAAGAAACTACATAATGGTTTCAAGTCTCTAATGCAGAAACATGGGATGCCCGCAATAGGATCACCTGAATAAATCAGAGGCAGAGAAGTCATCTTCCATGAGATTAGGAAATATATTGAGTAGATCAAACAAGCAACAAAAAAAGAAGGCTTGGAGGTGACCAAAGGCATTATTTTATAGTACACCATCACTCCAGTCAAAGCTCATATGAAACTTTCATGGCTATGGAATAATGTACATTCAAGTTCCAAGACCATACTAATGAAGGCACTAGAGGTGAAGATGCGGTATATAGGGGAATTTCCATTTCGAGTCAAATCCATCCTAATGGTGTTCAGAGCATGGAACACTTAACTTACAATTGAGCTCCATGAGGAATCCAATGATTTATCAATTTTATTAGCATTTGTCCCATTGTTAGTTTGTCTTATTAGGCCACTATCTCATATGTAATTTTTCTTATGTAATAAATGATATGTAATGAATTCCAAGGGACACATGTGGAATGTTATTGTGTTTTCTTCTCGTATGTGTACGAAAAGGAACCACTTTAGGTTGTGGATGACAAACAACCCTAACAATATAAATGGTTGCTAAACATTGTAGATCTACATTAAATTATAGAAATAAAACCTGCCAAAGCCCTGATTTATGCCATAATCATAGTTAAACAACAAAATGGAATAGTAAAATAAGTTTAAGTAACTCCAATAATCCAATGGAAACCAAATATATAAAGAATGTATTTTATTAAACAACACCTATGAAGGGAACAAATAATGTTACCAGTACCCCTCTATGGGATGGGTTCTTGGCTATCCTCAAATGTCTTCACTTTTATAGAGTCTCTCTCCTCTACAATGTGTAAAACCGAGCAAATAAAATGTTTGAGTTCAGTGAGAACTCAAATGGAAAATAAAAATGGTGTGCAACAACGATAATAATCAGAGTTACAATAGTGAGTGCAACATTGAAAATAATCGAAAGTGAAGAATGAAAGGAAAACCCTTCTATTTATAACAAAATATTAAGTTATCCTCGAATAATGAGCAATAATAAAATATTATTAGCCCCATTCTAGAAATAACCATTTGGAATATTTTATTATATTTGATTAGAGGGAAAAATTATTTAAAATTTTATTTAGAAATAATAAATAAATAAATGATTTATTTATCATCTCAAGAAATATAGTTAAGGAATAATAAACAAATAAGTATTTATTTAATTATTCCTAAGGGATTTGGTCAAACTTGACAAGGAATAATAACTTATTAGTGATTAATTAATTATTCCTAGAGAAAAATATGATAATTAATGATTTATCTATTTATTTATCATAATTGGGTCGAATGTGACAAGGAATATTAATTAAACAATGGTTTAATTAATTATTCCTAGAAGATAATTAAATAAATAGTGATTTATTTTATTACTATTCATGGATTTAATTATAAATGACTTAACAAATGTGGTTTATTAAGTAATTTCTCACAGTGAAAGCAATTTTACTATGGTAGAATTGGCCTTACATGGTGTATTTTGATCCATCTAGTAAATTATGGCTAGTTGATCAATTTTTTGTGATAACAGATTCCCCCCCAACGTATGAGTGTTAGGAGAAAAACGTATGACCAAAGTATGTTGTAAAGACACAATCACTTGACAACTAAGTGGAGTCAGAGAGAGAGAGAGAGAAATCGAGTTTAAGTGAAAGAGGATAGGGACAGATGGGGCAAGACCAATGTAAGTCTCCTTTTATGTTGTGGTACCGATCTCAGTAAGGTGGGGGAGGCATTGTTTTGGAGAATTTGGTATTTACGAATAAATACTAATTCCCTAGATAAGTAGATGTATCTAGAACAACAGTTTAAATTGTTTTAGACTTTTCCTATAAGCAATAGATAAGTTAAGAGGGTAAGAAGACCTACTTGGAGTACTGCTTTCCTCTCGTCTCCCTTGTATCGATCCTGTCACTCCTTCCCGTACTTAATATGCTTGAGAAGTACCTTGTAAACACAATAGAAAACAAAGAATTGATCAAAGCACACGATCTATTGAATATAAGTGAAATGAATCATATACAATTCACACATATAAGCATTATTAAACAATACAAACATATGGGAAAAAGGTTCAAACACTTTATTAGATAGAAGAAGGAATTACAACCATTGGTGTTTGATTCAAAGCCATTCCTCCAGCTTGGATCCCATCCACATCACATCAAAAGAATGACAAAATTGTAGCATTACAATACTTTCTTCAAAGCCAAGTTTCATAGCAGCATTATCTCCTTACAATTCAACAGAATCTAGCCCCGGATCACATCCCCTGATCACTTAGATGAGTGGTCAATTTATAGGAAGATGAAGGAGGTTTTGTCATAAATGGTTGCATTGAATGGACTTCCATACTTAGAATTAGTTCCATGGAGGAAGGGATAAGAGGATAGGATGCACCTTAACTCATTCCTCATCCATTTTTGAGCTCATAGGAGTTGATAAGTAAGGGAAACTTCTAAATGAATCCAAAAGATAAGAATATTCCCCAAACCCTATGTGAATTTCACTCATTCTCACCCAGTGCATGTGAAAGGAAGCCTAAGTGCTTTGCAGAGAACCCTGGTAGTGGACTCAACTTCTCTGCAGCACACCTTTACAAGGGCTTACATGTGCTAGTCCTTCTAGAGGCTATTTCTGGATGGCTTCAAGTCATGAAACTATTGGGGAAGGAGGCATTCAAAAGGGTGACTTGTTTAGGGCATGAAGAAACTGAAATTAGGGTTTGATGAGCCCTAAAACACTGATCTGGAAGTTGGGATTTGATGTGCCCAAATTGATCTATAATAGCTGCTGCCTAAAGCATGAAGTTGGAAAAATGCCAGTGTCGAATGAAATTCTTTACGATGTGATGAGGAGGTATCAAAGTGGAAGATGACTTGAATCAATTAAAATACATATATCATGATATTTGATTTTACATGAATCGTTGAGGGAAGGCATACCCATGCTCAGCTTATAAACTGTCATTACATGTACATAAACAGTCATCTACAAATATAGCCCCATGATCAGAATGACCATCAATGTAAAGCCATTGTACATATGATTTAGTACTCCTGAAATCACAGCCCTGATGGATGAAACCAGATCTAGAGTCTTAGATCTTTTTCAATCATTCACTCAAGTACGAGTCTAACCATGTGAATATGTGATCTGAAGTCAAACATAGGAAGACACCATATCATTACCAGCCAATGATGTAAGTTGTTAACAAATGCAAGAGAAATCACTGATAATGATAATGATCCTCAAGGTACTGTAGTACATTCTGCATGGTGTGAATGGATTATTTGATGTTGAACACCATACAAAGTCTTTCGGTCAAATGCCATTGATGTATGCCTATCACCGGAAGTGAGAAACCTACCGTTGATGTATGCAAGCCTCAAGGTACTGGAAGGGTGTTGTTGATGTCGACAAGAAGTGACTCATCGTAGGAGGGCCTTGATGTATCCCATATCAACAACATGAAATGAGTGTAGTGATTTTAGAGATGGAACTTGACTGATGACACAAGATTCAGGAATGGCAGTCATGAAAATGAAGGTTTGTGGTATTGCAAAGGATGAATTTTCACAAAATGACCTCCTTTTGAACATGTCGGCGACACTGAAATGAATTGGTAGCATTGACCCAAAACAAAGTGATGGATGGTATGATGGACCAATGGTGTGATAACCATCAAGCTAATAACCCAACCTAGATAGTCATGGTGATGGAGTGAAAGTGTCATGTTCAAGAGCGACCTACTACCATAAAGTGGTTTTCCCCTTTTCCCATTTTCCCCAGTCATTGTTGACCAATACCTCTTTATTTTTATCAAGCTTGAGGAGGATAACATATTCTTGTTGTATAATTTCACCCTTCAGGCGAATCCATCACTATTTGATGTTTTAACGAGTTTAATGAAGGTGAAACTCTGTCTTGTCTAGATGGACAAGTTTGTCACTATTTGATGTTTTAACAAGTTTAACAAAAAATATAACTCGATCCTTTTCATGTTTAGATAGTTTTAAAAGGTATAAAAAGAAAACTCCACAAGTTCTTTTTCGTAAATTAATCTCTCAAGCCCAAAAAAGCGTAAAATAATACAAGAGAGATATCATTTCCAATCCATTAACGAGCTAGAAAGGACAAGTGCTCGGCAATATTGTCATGTTTAGAGAGTCTGAAAAGAGCTTAAAGAGGACCCCAAGGGGGTTCCTTTTTCATTTTTAACAGACCTCAAAAAAGAGATAAATGTATTCTCTGTGGTCAAAGGTACAATTTACAATCGAGTATGTTGAATTTGTAAGTCAATTGCAAAACCTGTTCAAAACACCACCAAATGGATTAAAAATATCTATTTCATAGGAAAAAATAGGTAAATACTAATGTTTACTCGATTAATTAACATGAAATAAACATAAAACAAGTTTTTACCATGACATTTTTACCATTTGGAACTTACCATTCAGTTTTGTGCTATGAGCTTAGTTTTTACCTTGATATTCACCAACTGATTGTGAGAGATTTTGCGGACCATTTCTCGAGCCGTCTAGATCAGGTAGGAGCTAAACCTCTCTACTTTCTTTTCAAGACATTATTTTGTCATTTCATGCAAGTTATAGGGTTTTTTGGGGCCCCTAGTTTTTCATTTTTTTTTCCCTAGGATCAACACAGGATTTCACATCGAAAACTATGCTGAAGAGCACCTAGATAGAAGGTTGCATTCTCTGTAGCGCACTATCTCTATGCATGGTGTCAAGCGGAATGAGTTATACTTGCGGACAAATCTAACCTTCCTAGGAGTCTAAGACTCTCTAATGACAAACAAACCAAATAAGAGCTATCCTTCTCTAGATACACATCATTTTACAAGAATTCAAATGTTCTCGATCTTACTTTAGGTCCAATGCTTGTTGTAGTAGTCCAGTCTTGTTGATC